>JAQMYF010000013.1:24694667-24714262 GCA_030014195.1 Neosilurus mollespiculum | reverse complement strand
ATATTACAGTTTTAGAGAAAAGGTGTGTCCTTACACCTTGAGTGAAACAGAACAGAGAAATAATTATCTGATTCACTGTACCCAATGACGTTAGACAACATGAAGAGATTATACCTAGTATTAGACTTTTCAGTGATGGTTTCCAATATAGAGATTCTTTATACTGCCACTTTAGGCTAAGCTCGAGCTTATCCTACATCTGGAAAGCCAGATAAATACTGCCTGTCACTAATACTGATAAACTTTAAATACAAGCTCATCGGAAATGATTGAAAACTAAATGAATATGGAGTTAAAAAGTAAATAAACACAGTGGAAATGGAAGATGATGAATGAAAGAAGATGAAATGTGCCAAGCTTCCGATACATTTAGAAACTCCGATCTAAATAGTACTCCTCTCTATACTGATGGAGATCTGACTGTGTGAAGGCCAGGAAAGGGCCTGACTGGAGTGTGGCGTTATGTACGGGTATGTGTCTCACCACAGCAAGCGTACTAATTCCTCACCTGCAGCAGGGGGCTGATGGGAGCTCAGGCCCGGCAGGTCCAATGAACTGTCAGATGCACCGTGCTTTAGCTCTCCAGCCACGTCTGATAATTTCATGTCCAGCTGCACAGAGAGTGCGTCCTCCGAGTCATCCTTTCCCACACTGCTACCTCCGATAGAGGGGAGGTCCAATGACTTAACTGAAGCAGAGTCCTCCTTGGCCTGTTTAAAGGCAGCCATCTTGTCTACCAAGTTCTTGTCTTGGAACTTGGATGACTGAAAGTCAGCAAAGTCATCACTCTCCTTGCTGCTCTCATTCGGCTGCTTCCCAGGGTTACCAAATGACAGGAAGTCGGCAAAGTCGTCATGTACTGCTGCTCCTCCTCCCCCAGATCCTCTCTGAGCTGAGGCAGCTGCCTCAGAGGCAGAGGAGGAGGAGGAGGAGGAGCCAAAGAGTGCAAAGTCACCAAAGTCATCTGGTTTGGGGCCTGTGGAAGGAAAGAGTAGTGAGGGCACCGCCGAGGAAGAGGAGGAAGAGTTGGGAAAAGACATGGCTTTAGAGTCGACAGTGGAAGGAGGAGCTATGGAGGAAAAGAGGTCCAGGTCTGAAAGGTTTAGGGGGTTTTTCGGTTGCGCCACAGATGCTGGATGGGTCTGAGATTGTGAAAGAGAAGTGGAGCTGAAAGGAACTGGAAAAGAAGCAGGTTGGAATGTCTTGGCCTGGTCTGGAGGGTCTAGTGGAGAAGTGCTGTTGGCCGTTTTAAAGTCGGTGAAGCCATCGTCGGCACCAACGGACTTGAAATCAGCGAAACCTTCCCCTGAAGACAGAAATAAAGAAGAAATCAGTCAAAAGGTTGTTGTGGCAATGCATTTCATAGTACCTACAAACAACTACAGCAAGCACATGTGGAGCCAGCATTCATGACTCCGTTGACCTGATTTATTTTTCATTTCGCAATCCTACAAAGAGAAACACAGCATAGTTTCAGCTTGGAGGCACATCACACACTCCAGCTGAATGTTAAAACCATCCAGTGAGTCACTCTGTACATTAGGAGACTCGTAGTGAAGAAAGGCAAACACAAAAGAACACCACAAACAGAAAGACCTCAAGCCACGAACATACGCAAACATTCCATGCACCGAGCTGCTGATACAGGAGGTCATGCCTCAGAGATGCGGCTCTATGTAGAAGCGAGTCATCTCCATCTGTGTGGTGTTTCTTACGCCACTTTCTTTTCGCTCGGAATGTTTTTAAATCCATTTTTAATTGATGCAGAGATTACAGGAATCCATGGAAGCTACAGAAGACACTCAGTGTGCAGGAAAAGGAAGCAGAAAACACACCGTTAAAGACAGGATTGTGGAAAACACTACTGTTAACTTACTGGAGCTCTCAGAGTTGCTCCCATTGGATTCTGTTCTAGTAAGATAGGGACACACACATACCTGCATGAACGTACAAAACTTTATACGGAAACAGAAAACCGTTTCGGCTAACTCAAAAAAACAAACAAAAAAAAATAACCCCACAACTTAAGATTTCAACAACGAGGCTAATATTTATCATAAACATTAATGTACTGAGATAAAATTTGGATGCAAATATTTCCCATTCACCCATACAATAATATTAAACTGGACAGTCTTCAAGTGCAAGTCAACATAGACTGTTATAACTGGTATATAACTGGTATCTAAGCATACATGATCACTTACAAACACGTAGTATATTATAAAATATAATTCACTCCAAATACATCCAAACCTTTAGGGTATTTTCCGATTGTTTGGAATTAATGAGGTTACAGGTTTTCGAAGGTTTTTTTTGCTGTAAGATTAATTTATCTTTCATTTTTAATCTATTGGTGACGATTGCAAACATTAGCAATGGTTAGGCTAATCGATTTGCAGTGTGATTGGTCACAATTACTCAGTCACCTACTGCCTTCTCAAATCTCATCAATGGCAGATCTCGCTCACTAGAAGACCCCTACTCATCTGTGTACTGGCTATGGTGTGCCAGTACATAGTGCACTCTCACCCCCCCCCCTCTCCATGTTAATATTTGCAATATAAGCTCTTATATGATCAGTATAGTAGTATCAGTATTATCATGTACTGCATCAATAAGCTGTACATAGCAGGGATGTACAAATACTCCAACATCAGCCGAAGTTCAATTTCTGAGTGAAACCCTGACGGCAGCAGCAGATCTTTCTGTACTGCATTTTTCATCCCATGATGCTACTTTTCCGCCAGTCAGATATATAATTTAGCATTAAAAATAATATGTTCATTGTAGCAATAAAGATTCAATACTGAGGGTGAAGATCACAAATTCAATACTGATCATGAACTCAGTACCGAGGGTGAAGATTGAACATTTTCAAAACTGATATTTAAATGACGGTTTTCAGTCGTGACATTTATCATTGCCTGATCATTTCTACACTGTGATTGGAGAGATATGAACGTTTGGTGATTGGAATCCCTGTTAATGAGTGATTTTTTTTTTTTTATGCCATGTCCGCACCTGAGGCTTTATCTTGGCAAGAGCATTTATTTAAAAAATACTACAGTTATTTATACATGATTACATGGAAGAAAAAAAAAAAAAAAAAACAAACCTCAAGAAATAAAATTATATAAAATAAAAAAAACAGCCATCGTAGGTAGCGAAAGCCCTCAGCCACCAAGCAGTTCTTGAGAAATAGCACAGAAAGGTCACGGTTATTGTGACAAAGTCAAAGGTCAGATGAACAAACCAACGTTTTCATCTTGGAGGCCCAAGCATTCAGAATGCTCACATCAAACTTCAAAAGGTTAGCATGTGTAGTTGTTGAGGAATTAGATGCTGAAGTTGGGGACAGCGATGGAAGAGCAACATAGGCGGAGGCCATGGCAATACCCCAATAAATACAGATAAATAATTAATGGCAACACGAGCACTCTTTGTGGTGGCACCTATCTAAAAACACTTTCCAAGGATTTCTGAGAGTAAAAACATTTCCTTGTGGTGTTCAGCCCAGGACAGCAACATAAAATATGCTTAAGAATTAAGAATGTAAAAAATGGCTGGTGGTTCTTTATTAAAGTGCCCTTGGTGTGGCTTGTATGCCCAACTCCTGCAAATGCAGAGACTGTCAACATACAGACTACAAACAATGATTGAACTAATGGCACTATACTAAATACTATTGAATTTAATACTAAATAGAGTAGGAAAGAGGATGCATCCCTGAGGTACTCCGAGTGCTAGCAGGTGAGAATTTGAGTCAGTCATTCCTAATCAAATTAGAAATTGTCTACTGGACAAAAAACTGGAAAAGAAAATAGGTAAGTGTGGCCTAAAACCCATGTGATGAAGGTTTCTTAATGCCGTATCTCCATGTTGTATCATGTGCTTTTTTCGGGGGGGAAAAAAAAAAAAAAACAGCAATCACACTATTTTCCAATAAAACTGCCACGTAAACAAGTCTGAGATGGAATAAGATGGTGTAAGGGGGCTCTTTCCTTGTCTGAATCCACACTGGCAATCACTCAAGTAAGTGGTCTTTAGTTTTAAGCATACTGCCAAACAGTCATTCACCCTCTCTCCACGGTTTCGCAAAGATAACTCCGAGCTATACAGCGGTAGTTGCTGGAGTCTGTAGGGTCCTTTTCAGTTTTAGGAAAGGGTATTATATGATTTCTTCCTGCCAGGATCTGGAAATGTTTCTGGACTTCCAAATGGTGTTCAACATTTCCAAAACGAGAGATAGCAGTCTGAGAGCTTAGTGTTTAAAGAATTGGTGTATTTTATCTGGCCCCAGAACAGCATCACTAAAAGTCCTTACAGAGTTCCTCTGTTGTGTTGGTTGATTGTATGGCTCTGTTATCACAGCAGAAATTAAGCTGTAATCCTGTTAAGATTGTTAAATGAAGTCCTCTCAGTTTCTAAGGATGTCACTTATGGAATACAAAGTTGTGTACATGCATACAACCATGTCCTACATCTGCATCAAAATATTAGCGATAGATTTTTCTTGGCAAGGTTTTAACAGGTAGATTATTATTTTTTTTAAAAATAAAAACAGGTCTTTCCCGAACTCTCCCCCTTTACCCGGGCTTGGAACCAGCATGCACCTGTATTGTCACAGCTCCATGGCTGAGCATTTCACAGACACATTCAGGGGAAATTTAGAACAGCCAGTTAGCGTAATGTGAATGCTTCAGGGCTGTGATACCCAGAGAAAACCCACACAAGTATGGGGAGAACATGCACACTCTACACAGAAACACCCTCTCCAACCACAGAGCTCGAACCCAGGACTGTCTGGCTGTTTACGCTTACGCTACCCTGCCCTCTTACACGGCTACTGCTCATCTATTAAATTTATTACTATTACTCTATTTCACCTCAAGTGTTTACATGAATGATTTTTTATTCTGATTAAGATAGAAATCAGATTATGAAAAGATTATTGGATTCCATGTAAAAGCAGCCAGTGTAACTGTATTCTATCACTTAAAAGAAAAGTTCATGCAATCATCAAGTGTAGAAAAGTCTAATAATGGGTTAAGATTGTAACATGCTGTGTATGCAGTACGAAGACTTGAAAATTCTTACCAACTGGTTTTCTGTCTGACGGCGGCTCCAGCTCTCTGAACACGCTGTATTTGTCGCCGAGATCTAAATCAAAAGACAAATAACCCTTTAATAAATAATACTTTATTAAATTTATTCAGTGCTTGTGAAAAAACGTATTATAACACCTGTACTAAATAAAAAGAAATACAAACATCTGTGAAATTTTTATTGTAATTCACACTCTGTGTTTGTTATTTGAAGAAAGAAAACCAAACATATTACTTACACAATACAACAAAAAACCCTCAAATGTATTATTTCAGCCTTTAGAACAATGAATATTCTTGTTTTTATATACATAGCTCTGTGTTTTATAAAATGTTTGTATCTATTCCCAAAAGACTAACTTTGGAGGATCCAGATCAAACTAGGAACCAATGAAATCATAGATATCTGTGACCCGCTCCAGCATAATATGGATTAAGTTGCATGGTAGTGTTTTGAGTAAGAGCCAAAGTAAATTTTAAAAAAATGGCATACCTGGACCAAAATGCGATATCGACAAAATACATCCTTCAACATGACTAGGTACAAATACACAAACACAATCTATCCATGCTAAAATGTTTGTTTATGAAAAGGCTCCATGTCCAAGTTGTTGTAAAGCAATAGAAAAATCCACTTCTTTTGCCAATTTTCAAACCACTTTTGTGATTGCTCAGGGTATTTCTTTGTCCATATTCACAACCAGAATACTCTCCCTACTTCCGGAATCACAGAAGGATTCCCCCAATCATATAACGCTAAACCAATGAGAAGCCTCAAAACAGACATGACTCGATGTAAACAGAACTCATCTGTTGCTGGGAAGATCACGCTGATTGGTTGAGAGCCGGATTCATTTAGTTTATGGATGTTAGCGAGTTTCAGAAACTGAAACTACTATTTTCTCAAAAGAAGCATTTCCTGATTAGCGACATACAGTGTGATGCAACTCAGTCCATTTTCATGCCATAATCATTTATTAGACCTCATTTTAAAGCACATTTATATTTCTTTCCAAAAAAATTTATATTTCAGTAGGTCAAATTTCCTACTTAATCCGTATTATGCTATCATAATATTTGTTAAAGTCAGGGACGGACAACTTGCTGCCTGCAAGCCGAGTATAATTCCATAGGGCCCAAGAGGATCAAGCTAAACAAACAAAACAGCATCATGCGGCCAGACAAAATCTGATTCAGGAGGTAATTATTGCCACCAACACTTTATTAATATTTTTATTTTGTAGCACTGCTTACTGACTTTTGAGGGGGGGGGTATAAGAGAGAGAGAGAGAGAGAGCGCTTTTAGTAGTTGTTATGTACTTGTACTGCTTTTACTTGAGTTAAATATGTATGAACATGTAAATCTGAATATGCACAAAATTCCAATTAATTGATTCCTGAGGGCTGGACAGAAAGAACTGGCAACAAATTAAATGAAATCAAAACAAAATCAACAATTTGATAATTTATTAACAAACCAATGAATATTTTAACAGATGGATAACGAGCTGTGTGCACTCTCTCCATATGACCTGCGAATATAAACCGATCACATGATGCTTGTATGCAAAATAAACCATTTGTGCACTGACTGAACAGATTTTCTTCCCTGCCACGAGTTCTGAAGATGCCCAAAAAGTTCGAGGCTTTTCGGGGGGGAGCAGATGCTCCCAAAGAAGCAGCCATCCCTCAGGCAAACATACAATGCTGTATCTCCACCACCCAACACCTTCGCCTGAAGCAGCAGCTGCATCCCAATAAGCCTTAAGATCCAGGGCTCCCAGTCCCAACTTTTCACGCGCCTTCAACAGAACCATCTCTACTAGTCCATCCAAATGTCTCAACTGCCTTCACAGTACCAGGAGGAAAGCCCAAGAAGCCTAGGGCCATGAAGAAAGAATTCATGATGGATCATATGTGGATGATGAGCAAGAAGTCCGCTAGAAATTAACTTGTTTATTGTGGGCAAATGAGGCTGTACCAGTGACTAGCCATAATCTTACTATGGACATAAAAGACGTTCCTATAGCGCAGGGGTCTCAAACTCAATTTAACCCGGGGGCCGCTGGAGGCAGAGTCTGGGTGAAGCTGGGCCGCATCAGGGTTTCCACAAGAAAAGCTTTGTTTTTAAATTTACAATGTTCTCAAATCTCTATTTTTATTTTTTAACACAAAATAAGATGAAAAAAAAAAATAAACAAATTAAGAATTAATAAGAAAATAAGTCAATCAGTAATAAAATAATAATAATTAGATTGCTCTGGTCAGCGCCTATATGAGGTTTCTTCAGTCTTCTATATCTGCTGTATTCATATTCTAATGTCTGTATTAACAGTTCTTTAACCTTTAACCTTCTTCTGAACATGAATTGTCCTGAACATGAATGGAACATTGAAGGACATGAACTGTTCTTCTGAACATGGCTTCTCCTGCCTTGAAGTTTCAATCAAGCGTTTAGCCGACGCACGGAGAACGTCATTTCCGCTTCCTTTATCTCGCAACCGCAGCACGGCGGTCGGTGGACAAAAGCCCGGTAGCAGCCTCCTTTGTATTTACACTCGATGTTCATGTCTTTCATGATGATATGAACACCATGGCATTTGTAGATGGTACAAAGTACCGGGATAGCGAGCGCAAAAAAAGCGATTGCTCACGGACTGTTATCTGCCGTGCTGCTGTTACAGGAAAAGGAAGCGGAAACGATACCGTGCTGCTGTTGATGTCATTTGTTTTGACTCCTTTTTACATCATATAGAAATATATGTAATGTTCCTTGTGTGAGGCAAAGCAAATACAATGCAAATAAAAAATAATGACCCACAGATATTAGTGCGACCCTATAATTGGTCCGGGTTACCGGGGACTGTTATTGCCGATGGTGTCGCTATGTGACTGCAGACCACATTCGGCTGCATTGAGTTCCTACTTTTCTTTAATCCCGCCGCGTGCGCATCACTTTGATTTACTTTGTCAGAGAGAGAGAGAGAGAGAGAGAGAGAGAGAGAGAGAGACACAGAGAGACCTCATATTAACTCTCTAAGTGCCATTGACGTGTGTGTATAAATATATATATATATATATATATTTATTTATATACGTATATATACCTGTAATGTCTCGCTGTGCAGCAACTTCAAAATAAAAGTTTTTTTTAAATAGTTGTGAACGCAGCGCGCTGGGCCGAATATCCGCGTGTGCCCAATAGAAACAAGGCAGCCAGCCAGGCAAGGAAGAAAACACTCCATGACAACGCTGCTGTAACTTTCGCTCAATGAGAAATGTTTCTCTTGCATCATGCTCTGCTTGCATCAAACCCGGCCGATGTCCCGCCCCCGAGCGGGCTGCAGTAACAGTAAACTTTCATATTAAGGTGGCGGCCACAAACTATCGTCCCGAAAGCCGCAATTGGCCCGCAGGCCACGAGTTTGAGACCCCTGCTATAGCGCATACAGAGCTTCCTCGCTCCACACAGGCTGTTTGCTGGCTTATGCTGGGCCAACTCGTCATAGTGTGAAGGCCACCTAATGAAGATGACTTTTACCAGAGCCCTTTTTTACACAACTATCTGCACCATTAACCGAGTAACCAACTACTCGAACATCTTTGTTGGTACTGCACTGGTAAACCTTTTCTTTCACTCACGGTTAGTGGCTGTGTGAAGCCATTCATTATCAGACAATCATGTTTGAACAGAAACTAACCAAATCACCCTGATTCATTTAATTTTTTTTCCCCTCAGATGGTAAAACTGTTCATTCTTCTTGGCAAAAAGCCCCCAGTTCCTCTAAATTCTCGGGCTGTCTCCCATGTACTGCACGTTTGAGACCTCCCCAAAGTGGTTCAATATTACTGAGGTCAGAAAACTCATATGGCCACTCCAGAACCTTCACTTTGTTCCACTGTAGCCAATGACAGGTTGACTTGCCATGTTGGAATGTCCAGGTACATCCCATTCGCAGCCTCCGGGCTGATGAGTGCGATTTTCCTCCAGTATTTTCTGATAACATGCTGCATTCATCCTGCCATCAATCTCGACCCTGTTCCTTGTGCCATTGTAGCTCACACATCCCCAAAACTTCAGCGATCAACTTCAGTGTTTCGCAGTAGGAAACTCATCACTCCAAATAACTTTGTTCCAGAAGTTTTGAGGCTTGTCCCTGTGCTGTTTGGCATATTGTAACTGGGCTGCTTTGTGGCACTGGCAGAGTAACGACTTTCTTCTGGCAACTCGACCATGCAGCCCATTTCTGTTCTCCTCATTGTGCGCCTTGAAACAGCCACACCACTTTTTTGGACCTGTATGTCAGCTGAAGTTATTTGTGGGGTTTTCTTTGCATTCCAAAAATTTTTCAAGTAGTTGTGGCTGAAATTTTTGTTGGTTTACCTGACCGTCGCTTGGGTTTCAACAGAATCCCTCATTTTCCACTTCTTAATTAGAGTCTGAACACTGCTGATTGGCATTCTCAATGCCTTGGATATTCTTTATTATCCTTTTCCTCTTTTGAATTTTGTTTGAATTCTTTCGCTTTCCCCCGGGCTTGGATAAATAAGGTCACACACACAAATATGTTGTTTTTCCCGCCTTTAGTTTTGCTTACAGCAAGTAATAGTCATGCCACTGTTTAAACAAACTTAAGCCACATAACATTAATTTCCATCCAGTGTCAGGTTCATTTCTCACCGCCGTACTTTCCTTAGGATTAAGGTCAGGACTCTGGGGTGCCAGTACATATGTGAAAATGGTTCCTCATGCTCCCTGAACCACTCTTTCATTATTTGAGTCCCCATTTTATATCTGTGCCATCAGGGAAGAAAAAGTCCATTGATGTGATAACCTGCTCATTCAGTACATTTTATTTTCACATTAATGTTGCTGAGCCTCGACCGGACCAACTGGAGCAACAACGCCATGGAGTTACATGCTGAGATCAAGGATAAATGCTCTCCATAAAAATATTATAGAGTGTAATTTTTTTTTTGGCCGGGCAGTGTATATAAAAGTACAGATTTGTAATTTAGCCCTCTGTTGTCCCCATCACCGTTCATGTCGACCATCCTGGTTCAAGTTACTTTAAATCTGGACACTTGGCCAGTCCATCTTTCAGAGTGTTCCAGATTTAGATGTTTGGGATCACTGTCTTCCTGATATATTTAAATCTACAGCCGAAAGTTAACCACCAACATTCAGTTGACCACTGAATACACTGTATATTTTTTATGAAATAAAGTCCACCAGAAATCCACTTATTCAAGTTTTTCTCATGGCAGGAATAAAGCCATCAGGGTCATAAATCAGTAAAGTGGCTGCCTGTGTGCTCGGAGGGTAAAGCGGTACAGGTGTGTGTGTGTGTGTGTGTGTGATGTGGTGTTGTATGTGTACCCGAGACTGGAGGTGTGGGGTCTGTAGGTTGCTCCACTGACAGGTGCTTGAACACTGCATACTTATCCGAGGTAGAAGACGAGGAAGATCCAGTCACTGGAGTCAGCATTGCTGGAATGCTGTAACACACACACACACACACACACACACACACACACACACACACACTATTCACCTTTTAGTTACATATAATATTTCATTTTAAAGCTCCTTGAGATGACATGAAGAAGCCTTGAGATTACACATTTCCATTGGTGGCAAAAGACCCCAGGCTTGAACTAGGGAGTGTCTCTGTAAACGATGGCATAGTAGAAAACAGACACGAGGTTTTCTGTACGCTGATTTATAGGGAAATAAAGACAAACTGCATACAAATGGGTGACTTCCTCACTTCGCTGCTTCCGTTTTGTCAATTCACTAACCTCAACAGCCAATGAGAGGGATTTCTTTCTCACTGTGTGCTGTACACACCAATAAAACACGAGCAACAGATGTTTACTGATAGCCAACTGTCTGCTCGGTGTGTCCCGGGCTTAAAACACTGAGAAACAGACCTATAGTTTGGAAATATGTTGGGGTTCATTTGTGACTTTGTACTTATAAATTTAAATAAGATATTAATCACTCAGATCCTTACGCCTGGTAATTTTTCTAGCTTCCATCACATTAAAAACAGACAAGTTCGTGTTCTACCCAATACATCCCACTCCTCGGCAGGCGCCACTCTAATGAGATCATCTGAGTTATTCACTTCACCGTCAGTCGTAATAATGTCGTGGCTGATGAATTATTTGTATGTGACACTTTGACCTCAGTGTAAATGTATTTGGGACGTTAAAAGGATCAGGTCCATGTTGCTTATAAAGGAGAATGTGGGACCAGTGTCCAACTCGCTTGCCTGCTTTGAGAGGAGGTTACGGTGGGGAACGTTCCTCCAGTCTCTTCTTGAAAATCTGCAAATGACTCATCACCAGCTTTTGGAGCTTCCTGAAAGTCCTGGAAATCGTCATCATCTGCTTTGGTTCCCTGGAGTGGACCAACATAAAAGAAAAAACTTTTTCTCAAAGTAGACAACAAATGAACAACTGGGGGTGGTGGGGAATCTAGGGTGAGATTAAAGGTGCAAGACCAACTGGATACAATCAGGTTTATGTATCTTTCCCAGAAGTACGAATGCGTACTGCGGAACAGTCATAAGCGTGTAGCAGGAGTGAGCAGTAACTTTGATGAGTCACGACCCTGTTTTACACTCATCCTGTGACACTTCCACATGTACAATTGTGACACGTCTGGTTTTATTTAAGAAAACTACCTGGACTGGAGGGAAGGTGGCGATGAAGCTGTTGGAAGGTTGTGCCAGTGTGTTGGAGGCCATGGGCATGACAGCAGGTGTGGCAGGGGGCATTATGGGCTGCTGGTGCGTCAGGACTGCGGGCATGGTCATGGCCATTGCAGGCAAGTTGGGTACTGGAGGGGTAGGGAACTGACTCAGGATGTCCAGACTCATCACTGGAAGCCCACTCTGGAACAAAAGACCATTAGAGAAACACAACTTCAGATTTATCAGATATCTCATTTAAACCCAACCCCTCATTCTGAACTGCGTTTTGAACAACAGTATCGTTTGATCTAGATGCTAATCACATATCTGGGTTCTGAGAGTCGCCAAACTGACAAAAAAAAAAAGGCAGGATATAAAAAGATTATTTTATCCCATCATTAAAACATGTAGGGAAGTGGTTTATATAATGCAGAATTACATCATCCTATTTTCTGCTTTTCTTACCAAAAGTTCACAATTCAACTCCCTTAAACCTTCAGCACAACACACTGCTCACCAGGAGCACCAGAGTGTTTCCAAAATTACTCAAAAAAAAAAAAATCTGAATCCATTTGTCACAGCCGTCACTTGTAGTACAATGCCTTAAAACCCTAAAGATTAAAATTCACATTCAGGAAAAAACTTCATAAATAGCACAAGCCACACATTATTGTTTAGCCATGACAGCTCTGCCCATCCCCAGGGAACAGCTGGTGTATTTGGGCTCATAGAGGAAAGAAAACTCATCAGGTAATTGTCACTGTGCCTATCCACACACACACACACACACACACACACACACAGTGTAACTGAAGAAATAGAAAGGGGAAATAAATAAATAAATAAATAAATCACATCGAGATTAGTACAATAGGGCACTATATATACTAGTACAAACCTGCACTTCATCAAGCAGCAATACACGTAAACAAGCCTAAAGCAAAAGTACAGCAGGGATAAACTTCTACGATGAGTTTCATTAAAAATGAATTTTACTGAAAAGATTCAGTAAAAATGAATAAATTAAGCATAACGGGATTCATAAACCCCTTACAGCATTGGTGCTGCCTATTTACAGTATATCTAAAGCTACTAACTCTGGATCAGTGTCAGGACTGGGGGGAAAAGCACCCGGTCAGTTTCCAGGCACCAACCCAAGGGTTGATGACATCACTAACAAAAACATAAAGAAGGTAGAAAAAAAGGAATTCCTATTCTGTCACGCTTTCAAACAACACATTTTCATCAACTCTGCATTACCTGCGCTACTCCAATCAAAGCCAGGACGGTGTATAGCTCCTCCTTGGTCAGCTTGCCTGGTGTGGTACGATTAGCCGAGGCCCAGATTTGACCCAGAGCCTCTCGAGGCAAACCCGATGACATCAGGATGGGGTAGAGTTTGGCTGTGTCGATGCCTGCTGGAGTCATAGTAAACTCCAAAACTTTCTTGAACATCTCTATAGGAAGTACAACCATACAAATCTTCAGCAAAAGGTTTTAAACAAAAGAAACTTTATTTAAACAGTACTGAAGAGAGAAAATAGACTATTGCTAATTACCTGGTACAAGAGAGTCATTGTAGAGCCAAGCCGGTAACAAGGACTGCATTTCTTGTTGGGGATAAACACCAACACCTGCTTGTGGTAAGAGAATGATGAGGTGAGATGTAGAAGCAGGATCTTCAGATAAGCATGCTGTTCCCCAGGTCTACCGCAGTACTCAGCACAGATATTCCAGCTGCTGCAATATTTTCCCATTTCTCCCCTAACACTCACATATTAAAGCAAGACTCTCGCCAAGAGAACACTGAATACATATGTTGTCTTGAACTGAACTCTTACATTTACTTTGAATAAGTGACCTGCTCCAGCATAATACGGATTAAGTAGAAAATTTGACATACTGACATATTCATATATTTGAAAAGAAAATTTAATCTGCTACAAAATGAGGTATAATACAAGATCATAGCATTAAAATGGACTGAGTTACATCACGTTGTATGTCGTTAATCAGAAAATGCTACTTTTGAGAAAATAGCAATTGCATGTTACATGATACAGTGGATTTTATAATGGCTAATATACTGGAAATTGGAATCAAGTAAACATTTGGCATAATTTCATAAATTTTAAAGCTTGTTTCCATCCATCTAGGCAAGAACTAAATAAATCCAGACGAATTTGAGATTCTATGGCATGGAAATGTCGCTGTTTATCCCAGAATGAGCCAATTACACTTGTAGAACCAGTTGAAGAATATCCGCATTAGAAATGAATCCGGCTCTCAAACCAATCAGCGCAATCAAACTAGTGTCTTCCTAGCAACAAATGAGTTCTGTTTACACCGAGTCATGTCTGTTCTGTGGCTTCTTATTGGTTTAGCGTTATATGTTTGGGGAAGTCCTTCTGAGATCCTCTATGTAGGGACAGTATTCTAGTAGTGAATATGAATAATAAGGAGATACCCTGAGCAATCACAAAAGCGGTCTGAAAATCAGCAACGTACGTTGATATTTCTATTGTTTTACAACAACTTGGACATGGAACCCTTTCTTAAATGAGTACTTTAACATGGATAGATTGTGTTTATGGATATTTGAACTTGGTCATGTTGAAGATTATGCTTTGGCTCTTACTCAAAACACTACCTTGAGACTTAGTCCGTATTATGCTGGAGCGAATCACATATGATATTGGTTCTCTGAACACAACACAAAACAATGCGTGAAGCAGTAAGACGTCCACAGGTAAGTCTGTTGGAATTTTTCACCTGAGCCCAGTTGCTCATCAGAGCCGGAGCTTATCCCGGTTTCTTTAGCGTGAAGCAACACAGAGCTCAACTTCTCCTGAATGAGATACTAATCCCAGTAATTTTATTGTTACCCGTTTATACTGCAGAGGCACATTTGGCACAGAGGCACATTTGTAGTTTAGACCTTGCCCATGGGTCTTAGCATGTTGGAAGCCTAACAGGGATTTGAACCCCAGACCTCTTGATCATGAGCCCAACACCCTAACCATTACACCACCGGCCCCTTGACGTCCACAGGATCCTCAGAAATATAAGAAAGCTAGCATGCTTCATGTTATTTACTGCAGGTGTGAAGGGTGATCGTTGATCTGAAATCATGGGCTGTTAGTGCATTTGGAAAAAGACAAGAATTTAGGAAATGGTGCAAATAAAGTTGGAAGGAACGAGAAGGCCAGCAGTGCAGAGACAGAGTGCAGTATGAGAAAAGTAAACTCCAGTGAATCTCCCGGGAGAGTGTCCATCTCTCCCCACTAAACAGAGCAGCTGACAAGACTTCTCTAATGAGGACTGGCTTGAGGGAGGAAAGAGTCCCAGCGCTGGAGGAAAAAGTGGGTTTGTTCCATATAGTTAAAGAAACCATGCAGTCATTACCTCTGGAAACGTCACTGAACCTGTCTATTTATGCTTAAAACTTGAAAGTTAAACAGCTTCTTTTCCAGACAGAATTTCACAATGATCATCTTTTTTTTTTTCTTTTTCTTGTCTTTGGAGCAGGTCACAGCAGGTGGGACATGCTATAAAACTCTTTGGCATGACTTGCAGTCCTGTAGACCTCATTAAGACAATCACGTCAACAGGTTTCATTTATTAAGCTGGTAATTCTAAACTAAAACTTCTCTATAGTAACTGCTAATTCATAGAGAGTTGCATGGCTGAGAGACCTCAGGATGTAAGATTACACACCACTGATAGAGTGACAATTCTATAAGGAGGCTTTTCTGAAAGGAGCCTCCTGCATTTAACAATAAAAGGACCTTAAAATAATAAAATGAAGCATCATTCTTCAATAAATTAAATTACTGAGAAATTGTTGGGGTATAAAAGGAATAAAACATTTTGGGGTGTGCTGTTATGGAGAATTATTTAACTGGAGCCTGCAAGAAA
Organism: Neosilurus mollespiculum; assembly: GCA_030014195.1. NCBI lineage: Eukaryota > Metazoa > Chordata > Actinopteri > Siluriformes > Plotosidae > Neosilurus > Neosilurus mollespiculum. Next base: position 24,698,535 of record JAQMYF010000013.1, on the reverse strand, counting down.
GATCACATTACACCTATTCTGGCCTCACTTCACTGGTTGCTGGTGTCTTTCAGAGTTCATTTTAAACTTCTTTTATTTGTTTTTAAATCCTTAAATGGCCTCGCCCCACCTTACCTCTCTGAGCTGCTTTATCCATACACTCTTACCCGATTTCTCAGGTTAGCTGATCAGCTGCTCCGGAATCAAAGCGGAAGCTCAGAGGGGACAGAGCGTTTTCTGTCGCTGCTCATAAATTGAGGAACATTCTGCCTTTCCATGTTAGATAGGCCCCATTTTTACTCACTGACTTTGGACCCAGTATGAGACGTAGGTTTGTTTTATTTATTTGAGTATACTTATATTATTTCTGATGTACAGCACTTTGTTTCAGCTATGGTTGTGTAAAAGTGCTAGCTAGCTAGCTAGCTAGCTAGCTAAATAAATAAAGAAAGAAAGAAAGTACGGATACCAGCAGTAACTCTGCTTTGTGTTGCTCCTCATCACACCATTACATATAGCTGTATTTACATTTCTAGAACAGGCACAGCCAGTCATGTTTTATTCCTTTCCTGACCATCTGCTCCCAAGCACTAGTCAGCATTCTGTGTTTAGGTGTTGCGTAGACCATGTGTAAAAACTGGCGAATGTACATAAAGAGAAGAGCCCCGTAAAAAAATGCACCCCCCCCATACTGTTTGCAGATGCACTTTATGATTAGTAGAGCGAGAGAGACCGAGAGCACAGCTGCAAGCTGAACACCATGGAGTTTGAAGGACAGATGTGAGGTACACGAATTGCTCTGCTCTCACCGCTAGCACTCGATGCCTGATGGGGCGGAGCTTCTGCAGCTTCAGGGGCTGGGGAAGCAGCTGGAGGCTCAGGAGTCTTCTCCACAGTGAAGGCAGAACTGAGGTCGTCGGAGCATTGGGCCCAGTTGCGCGCTCTGGAGCTACTCTGGAAGTGTACTGAAACTTGAGCTCTTGGAGTCAGCTCAGACATGGCCTGGCGAGCCTTAAAGTTAACCTGAGCCTTCTTATCGGTTGTTAGATCACACGAGGAGAAGAGCTTCTCCTCCAGAGAAGGGCCTGAAGAGCAGCTAGAGTTACCACTGGAACTGAAATCATCTCTCTTTCTGCAAGGTTATGTTTTTTAAACCCCAGTTGGCCAAACTGGCGGGAAATTGGTTTTGCCTACATTGGATCGGATCTGAACTCTGCAGGATGGCTGAAGCTAAGCTAAGCTACGCTAAGCACCTGACAATATCACAAAGCTTAAATGTGAAGCGCAGTATGAAAGAGGGATTCAAAAATAATAATCAAGTATAATATAATTATCTCCAGATTCTCACTGTCAGGATATTGTCAGTGATGCTTCTTTAATTCCAGAATCTATCCATGAGAAAACCAAGAATCATTCCTATAGCACATTTATCAGCACAGCACAGGTGAAAAACTAACAAGCTACAAGACTTTAAAGGGTTTACGCAGTCATACGGTACTGTTGTGACCGTGGGCTGCAGCAGGGGTCAAATATCCCAGTGGGGACATGATTCCCAGCACGGACAGAGCATCAGGCCCAAACAGATCGAAAGGCTGTCTACAGATCTCCTCCAACTCAACATTATAGCAATCAGAACATGATACATAATGTATAAGATACATAACATAAGCGTGTGTCCAAGTGACATCCTAATGTATATAAATACAGCTCATGGGTCATAACAAAATCAGCAATCACAGTTCAGACACTAATGAGAATGAGTGATGAGGAAATAAAAAATAAAAATAAAAAAAAAAACAATAGAGAATGAGACAGGAGTTACCTTGGAATGTAGATTGGGAGCTGGAGATGACAGAAGAGTGGTGAGGGACAGTGAGTGCAAAGGAAAAGGGGAGAGGGCTGGAAGTGGGCCGCTGCCCGGACCCTGCCTCTAAAGGTGGCCTATTGACACATGAGGAAGAGGAGGGCAGAGGGAGGGAAGGACTGGGAAAGGAGGCCTCAACAGGGCCCTGTATAAAGTCACTAAATTCATCATCATCCTCTGCGAAAGCAGGGGAGACGGAGTGTGGAGGGACAGAGGAGTGAGATGGCGATGAGTCTGCGGAAACAATAAACATAAGAGTGAAACAGGTACAGCACACATGGTGTGTTTAATGGATGAACTACAGTGTCACAGGACAGCTGGGGGAACACTTATGTAAGATGTGAAATTAATTAGTGGCTTTTAAATAAAATCACTTAAGGGGCAATCACTTAAACATTATCACTTCCCATTCCATACCCATGATGCACTGGGCCACCTTCAGGGTTTCTGCTGCAGTGGATGTGTTTACCCGAGAGCAGAAGCTAATCTCTAGGAATATTCAGTCACACCCACCCCCAGGGGCAACGTGGAACTGCCAATTAATCTAATGAGCATGTCTTTGAACTGTGGGAAGAAACCAGAGTACCTGGAGGAAACCCAAACAAGCACGAGGAGAACATGCAAACTCCACGCAGAAACACCCTCGCCGAGCCCAGGACCTTCTCGCTGTGAGGCGGACGTGGAAATCACTACACCACGATGTCCACACTTTAACCTCCAGACATGAACCGCTTCCTCAGACATGCATCTTAGTCTTCTTGGCCTTATAGTGCAATATGCAGTGACAACGCTTCTGTCAATCACAAGCCGTTCAGGGTCTGATGTAACCAAGGTTAGGTTGAGGGTGAGTGACGACTGTACCTGCTTTCTTAGACTGAGAAGACGGGGTGGGATGCATCTTTGCATCCCTGCTGAAACCATCCAAATTCCCTTTAATGGCTTCCAGTGCATCGTCTCGACTCTTCTCTCCAGTCTGCACAGATAACAGTAGGTAGTAACTCCAGTAATATAATCCCTATGCACTAGTAACAGTGGGTCAAAATTAAGTAAACATCTGTATTTTCAAACCTCACTTTGGGTTTAACGCTGCTCAGGAGACGCAGTTTCTGCTTCTGCTCTTCAAACTGCCTCCTCTTTCGATCTTCCTCAAGCATGCGCTGCTGGTGCTCCAAGCGCTTTCTGTATAAACACACAGTCACCCGAAAGCTGTGTGAGTGAGGAGCTTCACAACACTGTCCAGCTTGCAGTGTAACAGTGAACAGACTTACTGGTGCTCCTCAGCCATCTGTTTCTGCAGGTCGGCAGGGTACTGTGGCCCCGCAGCCCTCATTCCCATGAACTGGGGTTGGCCCATAAACTGCATGCCGGGTGCCTGCATCCCCATGGCCATGCCTCCCTGCACAAAGACAAAGAAAAAACATTCAGATGAAGTCAGTCATTCTACGAAATGTTAAAGCTCTGGGTGACTGAATGCTCGAATCTAACTGGTCAGAAGGTGCGCATGATGTCTGTATGGATGATATTAATGTGATATGATTTAGGTTTCAGATATTTATATTAACAGCCTGTACAACGAGATATGGATAGTCAACAGACAACATGGGACTAATACACTGACAAACAATGCTCAGTACAGTGCAGTTTGAGTGTGTGTGTGTGTGTAAAAAGGAGAATGAAAGAGCCAGAGATAGAGTGCGAAAAAAAGCATGAAAGAGAGAAAGAACTAACAGAATATCGTGATGGTAGAGATTTCTAGTTTTCCTTGTGAAGAAGGTTGAGTTGAAATATAGCTGGTGGAGCGAACACACGCCTTCACTGACCTTTCGAGTGGCACCAGCTGGCATATATAATGTCAGGTCTTTGTTGTTGTATAATAGGGCCAAACAATCGGTTAGGTCACGTTACCTAAATGACGTGTTTATGCTAATACTACTAATAACATTTCTACTAGGGGCGGCACGGTGGCGCAGTGGTTAGCACGTCCGCCTCACAGCAAGAAGGTCCTGGGTTCGATTCCCAGCTCGG
>JAQMYF010000013.1:24675937-24688412 GCA_030014195.1 Neosilurus mollespiculum | reverse complement strand
TATATATATATGTGTGTGTGTGTGTGTGTGTGTGTGTGTGTGTGTGTGTGTGTGTGTGTAATTAAAACCTTTAGGGAGCACAGTCTCCTTTAGTTTATGAATGCATAGGCTGAACAGAACAGAACAACCCGTTAGCTACGCAGAGCTATTAGTCGCCACAGAGCTCACCTGATCTGCCTCATAAATCATAAAAATCTCGGTTTAGTGTGTTTTTTATTCTTTTTCCATGTAGTAAAACAATTATGTACCTCAGGCTGGGTAGATGGCACTGAATTGCCGTCGCTGTTGTCGTTCCGTCTTGGGGACTATTCAGTGACATCCACCTCACCTTCAGTGCATAAGAGTTAATTATCTCAAGATAGTGAGCCAGTCAGATGCCATTCAGGTGTAGTAAATACTAAAAAGTACAGTCCTACTGTGTACATTTAGCAGAAGTATGCACTTCAGTAGCCGCTGTTCCACTATCGTGCTGGGGTGAGCTAAAGCTATCTCAAGGCAACCCAAGTCTTATAGACTGGAGCTTTAAGCTTTGAGCCAAAAACTGTTTGCGTTTCTATTCTTGCTCTACAGCCCAGCAGATTCCACTCCTATAGCGTCATATTCTGCATGGGGACACGAAGCAACAATTCAGAAACACACAATGCAGATTACCAAATTAAAGCCTGTACATTTATTAACATGAAATCCTCGACAGAGCGAACAAGAAGTTGTACCTAATTAAATAACTATTTAAACAAAGTGAACATCACAGCAAACAAAAACAGGCACTTATGCAACGATTTACATGGAGAGCCCACGTATAACACAAAAGCTAGTCCATGCTAACGGTAATATTGTGGAGCTATCTTCAAAACTTGTCTTGTCCCTGAAAAAGAGGCAATAGGCTATTTCCTCTAATACAGACTTTCATTTTCTTATGTTTTTTTTCTTTTTCACATTATGTGAAGGAACTTGAACAGCTAGAAAAGTTTAGCTTTTGACAAACATCTCGCTGAATCATGTTCATTGTTTGAGAAACTTACTGACTGAAAGAGTCTAAACCCCGCCTTCCATCCTGACACCACCATAAGCCCCAGATGGCCATGTCTAGCCCATGGGTAATCCTTTGGCCTAATTCCCTGGGGTCCTAGCCTCAAAGTAGCCTTGAGTTGGCGTGATAAATATCCCGGAAGTAACAACAGAAACAGTAAAGGCTTTGGCTCGCGCTGGCATGGTTTTAGCCTTGAAGTGGAATTGCAGCTAATGATAAATTAGGTTCAGTGCATATTACTGTAGCAGGAAAAAAGCACAAAGTTCATAATCACAAAGATTATAGACAAAGACTGCTTCCGAACGAGCAGTAGAGCGCCCTAGCGCAAAGGTTCTCAACCCTTTTCCTGGAGGACACTCTGTTCTGCACATTTTGGTGCTTTCCCTGCTCTGTCACACACACTTCAAGTCATAAAGGGCTGTTAATTAGCTAATTAGTTGAATCAGGTGTGTTGTAAACAAAGAAAACACTAAAATGTGCAAGGCAGGGGTTGGGGACTCCTGCTCTAGCGGTTAATTAAAACAGCTCTTTTGAAACTTGTGATATTGAAAGAACACACAACAGAAGAAAGCATACTTACTATGTGAGTGTGTAACGGTGGCCATGAAGGGTTGTTGGCTCATGTGGCTGTGGGATTGTTGCATGAGGCTCTGTTGGTGAGAGCTATGCAGCTGCTGTGAGAACTGTACAGGTTGTAGGGTGGCTAGGCTTCCTGCCACACTGTTGATTACTGGCACCGTCTGTGCCTGTGATGTGCTCAGACCTGTAAACAAAATTTATATGATGCTTATAATGCTATCAATTACACTTCAGTTCTGAATCTGGCACGTCAGAACATTCATTCGTTCATTTATTTTCTCAAACATTCATTCATTTTCTAATCCGCTTAATCCTAATTAGGGTCATGGCGAGGCTGGCGCCCATCCCAGCCGACTCTGGGCGAGGCAAGGGTACATCCTGGACAACTTGCCAGGCCATCACAGGGCCAACACTCACACAACCATTCACACTTACACCTAGGGGCGATTTGGACTATGGAAGGAAACCGGAGTCCCCAGAGGAAACCCACGCAAGCACGGGACAACATGCAAACTCCACACTGCCCGAGACTCAAACCCAGGCCTCCTTGCTGTGAGGCGGACGTGCTAACCACTGCGCCACCGTGCCGCTAAAGGTCAGAACAGAGCCATGCAAATATGAAAAAGACCACCATGAACCCAAGACTAGTGAACCATGAACCATGAACCATGAACCAGTGCCAACAAATATGAAATGCTAAAGACAGAGAATCTATCAAAGAACGAGCACTCACCTTGTGCAATGGCCATGACTCCAGAGATGGGCATGATGAGGTTCTGTGTTTGCTGGTGCGCATGGTGAGCACTGTGGATGTTGGTCAAGGTGCTAACAGGTGGAAGACCTCCACTTGATACTGAGATCTGCCGAGAAAAATGCACAGTGGCTCAATCATAGGCTGCATGTACCAGATAGCAGTACTACCAAGGCACCAGTACCTTAGATCAGTTCTGCAGGTTCTGCAGTGCTATCTTGACGTGACAATGGGTATTTTTGAACAGGCTACTGATTGTAGAGGAGGATTTGCTCAGACTACTATCTGAGGCCAATGATAAGCCCCAATTATCTTCCCTTCTTCCTCATGCTGATTTTAACTTTTTAATCTCTGATCCAAGTGCACTACAAAATCCCAATGAATTTGAGTCTGAACCTAAATTAAACAAGTCAATATCTCTGATATTTAAAGAAGTTCAGAACATCGAAGCGGACTGTGGTTTGTCTAGCTGAAAATTCAATATTTGGATAGGGCGGAGGGAAGGGGGGGGTGTTCATATGTTCTCCTCCTACAGCACCCTAGTTTAATCGAGCGCTGCTGTCAGTCCACTTGCCAGAGTAAGCAGAGCTCCACCCGCTACTTCTTCTTCCGTGGCATATAATCAATAATAACAGAATGTTTCTTTGTCAGGTTTATTGGCATAGCCATGGTCATACCCTGCTCATAGTTAACACCATAGCTGCCCTGTGGCATACAGTGGACTAAAGCTTACTGTCTACTGGAGCTTTAAGTGAAGGAAGAACAATGCAGTGTTTGTTGGGCCGCAAAAGCAGTCAATAGCAGTGGCTATCCGGGGCCCCGCTAAACGTTGTTGTATCACAAGTAGGCCTTGGCTTATCTTATCTTATGAAGGAGTGGCCAGGTGTGCTCACCATCTTGGCGTCAGGTGACAGCAGGCCATGGCTGGGGTCCAGTGCTCCGGGAGAGACCTGCTGCAATACAGACTGGCTGCTCGTCATGCTGTGGTGATTGATAGTGTTGGAGGAGCTGACTTCACTGGGACCCTGGTTGTACCTGACAGCTGAGGCGAGAGAGAGAGAGAGAGAGAGAGAGAGAGAGAGAGAGAGAGAGAGAGAGAGAGTTACTCTTTGAAGTTTGTCTTGGTTTGCTGGATGTGTGTCACACACGTTTACATACAGGGTAGTGATTCAGGCCTCTCCATGTGATTTCACATTAGCTGGTTGCCACAGGTACTTATATCTGCCTTGTGGCCCCAGACGAGTTAGAGCAGAGCAAACAAACTCCACTATAGATACATTCGCAACATCAAGTCAAGGCCATCGTACCCATATCCTGTCACTCATAACAGCACAAACTCACAGCAGCTTGTGGTTCCCAGGACATATTAAACATTCTCTGATTTGACTCTAAATTCAAACTGAATATTCAGCTAATGGCATAGTTTGCTTGGCAGTTTGAGTCTCATGTCCAGTTCTAGGAGTCAACTTTCCAGAGATTTTAATCATCTCCCGTGTGGTGGCTGTTTGCAAATCCCAGCCTCCTCTGATACTGACCAAGCAAACATTACAAAATCAATGCCAGTGTCAAATACTTTTGTTGATATGCAGGCAGAACCTCATTTAAACTCCAGTATCAACCTGACAGAGACATCGGCTATGATTATATAAAAGGATCTTTGCACGCTTTATAACTGACCAGCCCAAGACACAGAGCACCCAAACACAGCAACACACCAACGGCACCAATAACTGCAAACACCATAGGTATGGGGATATGAAACAACTTTTTTAACCAAAATAGCAGTGGCAAAATGGCATCTCATCCATCATGTGGTCCATTAGTCAGACATTAGATGAGGGTCTCTCCACAGAAGGCCGCTACCCTGAGTCTGTCTGCTTCAGCATGCAGCCAACTCTCTCACAGCTCTACAGCATCTTGTAAACACCGATAGCAGACAATAAAGTACTTCTTCGGACCCATGGACCTCTGACCACACAATGAACCAACCACCATAAACAGACTTTATTTTATAGGCTTATACCTTGTAAAAGTGTCAGGGGGAGGACGGGGCTATTCTCTGAGGGCATTGTCTGACTTTGTCTGCTATTCACCTAGGATGCAGGGACTGCTCTCTCTCTCTCTCTCTCTCTCTCTCTCTCTCTCTCTCTCTCTTTCTCGGCTAGGGCAGGCTGGTTTGTATGTCTGAACCAGTCTGACCAGCAGGAAAGCTCTGTTTCTAGGACAACAAGGAAGCAAAATATGGTCTTTGACAGCACTCTTAGCAGGGGCAATACGGGACTAAAACATTATGAAGAAGCAAGACTAACTAACTCAGTGCACAGTACACATTACAAAAGCTGTAATACATCTGATCAGCGAACAGTCCTTGATCAAAAATTCTAATGAAACAAGGCAGATTGAGTAAAAATAAATAAAATACATACAGAATCAGAGGGTGGTAAGTGCCGAAGGGGAGTGGTAACAGGGAGTGGGAGCAAGAACTAAAAAGCTTCAGTTCTCCCTGGGACCCATGTAATATCAAAGCCCTGGTGCCCAACCCCAGGCAATAGTCTTTAGAATACTGCTGCATATAAGAGACCTCCTGGGTCTCTGCAGGACGTACGTGTCTTTTCAGCCTGACTATGGGCGTCACGGTAAGTACTGGTACAGATGAACCCATGAGTTCTATGGAAAGGTCACCCAGAAGGACGTGCACCATAGACTTTCATTTCCCACACACTGGCGCACCAGCTCAGGGAGATTCTTTTATTAACAAGCAGGTCATTTTCACCTGCAGAATTATCAAAAGTCTGGTATAAAGATTTAAGATGCTGTGATGAGTGAGGGTCAGATTAAATTATTTAATGGGGTTATTAAAACTGCTGTTAATGGTATATCTAGTCAGAGTATAGAAGTATGCATATAGATTTGTCTACAATCCAAAGGTACCCAAAACAAAGGTAATAAAACAGCCAAAAACTCAAACACGCACTACTCCCAACTCTTATCAACAGCATAAGATCAATAAAAGGTCAATAAAACTGGAATAAGAGAGCTGACCCTTCAGTGACCTTTTCCTTCTGACCTAGGCTTGTGTGATTTGAAAAAAGGGGTCGAAAAAAAAGAGAGGACTTCACCAACAACCAACTTTAGCCCCAGTAGAAGGAGTGATCAGTCCTGTCTGGTCAAAAAAAGACCCAATACTAGTGGACAGCTCCTGCTGCTCTGCTCCCGTCCCAGATTCGACCACTATACTCTAGTTCATAAAGGTAGGGGGAGGGTTCTAGCATCCCCTCCCCTACCCCAACAGAGATAAATGAACCTAGGTTACAGTCACTTCTAATACGCCATGGACAATGGGGCTTCCTGCTAGGAGAGAGTAAAGACAGTAGGGGACAGGGAGCCCCTTATCAAAGGTCTGGGAGATGTAGTAGCTGAGGATTTTAATTGTCAATTAAGCATGCATAATACAGACTGTGTCTTAGCAACATGATGAGGGCAACCTGCGGAGCCATTCTTGTTGGGTCAGGCTTCTACACTGAAAAACATCTGATGCTGCTGGCAGGATGCCTTGTAAGCACCTTAACCCCCAGCTAAGGAAGAGCTTAGTAAAGAGTCTTCCTTTGCTGAAACCAACACTCCTACTCCTTTGCCCTCAGCTTCTGCCCCTTTCCACCCCAACAAACCAGCCAGTGACCCTGCTTCTCCTTGCAACCTGAGGTCATTGACTGGCCAGGTGTGCCGGAGGGAAAATCCGTAAGCAAACAAACTAGCCCCTCACAGCCAACATATATCCACAAGATTAAAATGTATGTTCAAGAAAAACAAGCACTCTCTGCTTCTGATCTCTTTGAGCTCACTCATTGTATCCAACCGGGTATGAAAAGGGGCCAGCAGTAAATGGCAATGTAACACGGGCAATAACACTCCTGCCATGTTGCTATCCTGCGTGTTCGACCTAAGGCGGACTTTGGTACTGATCCCTGGTGCACTATAAAACACCTCATGGCATCCTACCACTGATCTCATCTGCTTCAAGTATTTCTTCTTTTTCCCAGAGAATTAGTTTATTCTAAACACAAGCACTGTGTTCTGCCTATATTGCTATAAAACACTACAGCCCTGATAACATCCGCGTCTCAGTAACCACACCTCGATTCACAACTGAAGCTTTGTGCAGCTTTAGAGACATAAATTAGTTTCAGTGGAGGTGAGAGGATATTGAAATATACCTTGCATTTTACTGGGCGGAGACGTGCTGGCCTGGGAATGGTGTGGTGAGCTGTGGGTAAGCAGGGGGTTGATGCTTTGCCCTCCATAAGCATCCATTGCCAGCTTCTGCCTGAATGCTTCCTCTTTGCGCCGATTGGCAAACCAATTGTAAACACGCACCTCTGTGACCAAATTGCTACCAAGCCCCTGGGCTTTAGATGGTGATACACCTCTCTGGAGACACTCTGCCCTAAATTAAATGGGGACAGAAAACATTTAATCAATGCAATTATTGGTAAATTATTTCAGATTACAAAGATTGTAAGATGCTGGAAACCTTGACGTTAATAAAAGATTACGAGCGCATGCCGCATTACCGATTGCATTCCTCTACCAAAGCCTCCCGCTCTTCTTTGCTTGGATTCTTCTGTCGTTCATAGGCCTGGTAGAGGATCTGCTGCGACGCAGGCCCCCATTTGAAGCGGTTGCGCCTGAGTTTCTTGAAAGCAGGTTCGGTGCTTGCATCATCTCCAGACTGCCCCATGCCCAATCCAGGCTGGCTGAACTCTGGGAAAAGAAGGAGCACCTGATCCTGACTGCCTTTGTCAGTCATGCTATTGCCAGATCCTTGTGTTGCTTGGTTGAATTCTGTGAAAATGAGGAAAGAGGGTTTTGGTGTACATGTATCTTGTGTTGTTAGGGGGTGAAAAAAACAGTTTGTGCATTTATGAGCGCCAGGATACTCAAGTATGTGGCCATTGTAATCTACTTAAAATTTAACTGCCACATAATTAAGCCTAGATGGCTTTAGGGGGAACATAATTAAATAAAACCTCATTTAAAAATAAGCTTTTTGATGACAAATCCTGTCTCTTGGTAAGATACGAATATAAATAATGCACCTATATAACATACTGTATATTTGCATATTATATATTGCATATAATGTACTGTATATTTATATCCTTTATCATGCAACATTCTATATAATCATAGATTTTATAATATGCTGTGAAATTACAGAATATTTATTGTATATAAAAATAAATGATGATGGACCTGATTGCTTTCATTTAAAGCTTCAGTTGAAACTTACGTCGCAGAATCTCGCGCTGCTTCCTGACGTACCAGGTGTAAAGGGCCGCGCGCTTCTGCGTCTTCATGGGCGTTCCCTTGTTCAGGTGCTGAGAGAGATGTGATTGGTTGAGGCCGGTGACGTCGACCACCTCTCGCTGCGGAATGTTATGCTGCTGCATGTAGGCCTTGATCATGCGCGCGGCGCGCCACGGGTCCTCACTGCGCGCGCAGGACAAAAACACAAGCGTTTTATTAATTTTTTATTTTTCCAAGATAAAAAAAAATTATATACAAATAATTCTAAATTAATTAAAAAATGTTCGAGAAGCGCACGTGTAATGTCTCTCTCTCTCTCTCTCTCTCTCTCTCTCTCTCTATATATATATATATATATATTTTTTTTTTTCAAATTCAATTCAAATTCAAATTTTATTTGTCACAGACAAATTATACACAGTACAATATGTAGTGAAATGCTTAAAATTACACAATACTATATTACATTTACATACATCACACAAGCATCATATATATATATATATATATATATATATATATATATAAGGCTCTAGAAAAAATTGCATAGATTTCTCTCTCTCTCTCTCTCTCTCTCTCTCTCTCTGACAGTTTGGTCAGTTTGCAGGTTTAAACTGATGTAAGAGATCACACATGATTGTTAATCACCCTAATAAACGATCGTTCATCATCGCTCTCAGTGGGCTGTAAATACTACCAGGCCTTCAGATTTAATTACATAAAAACAATCCACTCCGATGGGATTTCATTCATTGTTTTTAAATAAAACCAGCAGGGAGAATTTCTCCGTCTTTGGCTGGATGGCACCATGTGGTGGGGAAAAAAACCCAAAAAATTCAAATCGGTTATTTGTAGCATAAAGTGTTTTATATAGATATAATACAGGGGAAATTTCACATGAAGCATCTCAAACAATTATTTAAAAAAAGAAATAAAAGAAAGAAGAAAAAAGGAAAATAAACCACATCTTCATGAAGAACAGATTTTAAAAATATAGCTATATGTATGTATAAATAAACCTTCAGAAATATAAATCAGGTACTAATAATACGAATAGTGTATAATATTTGAAATGTTTTTAAAGTAAATATCTGACAGTGTGTGTTATTAAAATAATCTCTGATCTTTAGCTCATACACTACATAAAGCAAAGGGAAAATCATTACACATGAGCTGGATATTCCTCATCACACTGAAATCCATTCCTATTTTAATAGTATTAAAAACTGCGAACATAGAAGCGGTGTGTGTGTGTGTGTGTGTGTGTGTGTGCGTGTGTGTGTAAAAGATGAAACCGCAGCGAGCGCGAGCGTTTCATTACAATCTGCTGGATCCGAGTGAACTTACCTTTGATAAATCCAGTTTCAATGAAAGATTACAGCGAGAGTAAGAGAGATTGGAACAAATCTGTCCTGTTTAATTAGGATTCTAACACCACACACACACACACACACACACACACGCAGCAACTTACAGCTGAGGGAGAAGGTGCTTTATGCCTTTTGACAATGAATAACCAGATCTCCATTCACGCTAATCATACGCCACTGTGTATCCTTCAGTTGATGATTTATAGAATAAAATTAATAAGAAGTCAAAGCCACGTGGTTCAGTTTGGGTTTTTTAAAACTGCAGCTCGCGATGCTGATGTTGCGACTTAAAGAAGAAAAGTCGGCCTAAAAGATCAGTTCAAATGATCACCTTAAAACCACCAAGGACATAGTTTAGTTTTCATTTTAGATCCACAAATATTTGAACAATTTGTATTGGTATTATTATTATTATTATTAGTAGTAGTAGTATATAGTACTGTTATTATTATTATTATTATTATTATTATTATTATATAGTACTGTTATTATTGTTATTATTATTATTATTATTATATAGTAGTTATTATTGTTATTATTATTATTATTATTATTATATAGTACTGTTAGTATTGTTATTATTATTATTATTACTATTAATATTATTATATAGTACTGTTTTTATTGTTATTATTATTATATAGTACTGTTATTATTATGATTATAATGATGATGATTATTATTATTATTATTATTATTATTATTATTATTATTATTATTGCATTGTATCGTATTGCATAAGCACTTTCCTCTATTTTATTATCATAAATAAATTAGTATATGTTTTTTTTTAATTATAGAATATTTTTTTAAATAAAGCCTAGAAAAGTCATCTAAATTTCCATAGTTACACATTTTTGCTAATTAAAAAAGAAAAACAAACGAAAAAAACCCAGTTTTCTGAAGGCCGGAGTCGCCTGGAATTGTGTGAAAGGACAGAAGGAGATTTTACACCGATCCCGGAGAGCGCTGTTAGTTAATGATAAATAGAGCTTCTTCAGTTGATATTTCGCTAAGGTAAAGAAATAATAACCAGGTAGATAATTAGTAACCAGAATGTTAAAAGATGAATTTGGCGCGTGCTTTTAAATTTGTAAACATCTGGACCGTGTTGTATACAGCACCTGCAAATACTCTGATCGAGTTTCTGCTCTTCCTAAAGACTCCAGGCTGCTCCTAAATCATTTCTTCAAACTCTGTTTTCTAAGGGATAAATTCTAATATTAGAAATAGTCAAAAACATGACTGTGTTGGCAAATTCCCCCAAACACTTTTTATGTGTTTTCTTTAAAATGTGCTTACAAAAACACCACTAATAATAATATTAATATTAATAATAATAATAATAATAATAATAATAATAATAATAACAATAACAATAATTATAATCATCATCATCATCATTCTTTTTCAGACTTTAAGGTGTTTGGGTTTTAGATTGTACCAAGGTGAAATAATCTGGGATGAGAATGAAGCAGTGAAATGAGCCTCTGTAGGTTTTAGTGAGAGGTCGTGTACGCAGTGATTTGGGGAGAAAGGGCTCACTCACGCCAGCATGCGCTCCACCTCTGCGCGCTGCTCGGCCGCTTCCTCCGTGTTGAGAGACTGCAGCTCCTTCAGGATCGGCGGCGTGTCGTAATCATCCCCGTCTTCCGAACCCTCGTCCCCAGACAGTTTTCCTTTATTGTGCCCGTTGGTCAGTGTATGAAACACCGGCTTGGCCTCCAGGTCGCTGCCGTTTGTTTTCGCCGCAGACGGAGACATGTGCAGGTTCTCTAGTTTAACTCCATACCTGGCCGGACTCGGCTCCATGTCGTCCAGCGCCTGGATCAGAACTTCTTTAGTAACTCCGGAATCTAACAGCGCGTTTAAAAGCTCCTGCTGCAGAGATGTCAGCTTGGACACCATGTTTGCGGACATTTAGAAAATGCCCACCTGGATGAGGAGGTAAGGAGAGAAATGAACACTAAGCTCTAAAAATTCCCTCTCCTCTTCACCTCCTGTGCGTAAAAAGTCCCCCCTGAGAAAGGCACCTGCTTGATGAAGCCGAGCCACTGCCCCACTCGCTATAACTTGCCGTGGAGGGTGGGGCATCTTCTAATGAGGGGGCGGGGCATCCGCAGCCACTGTTGCCTCTGTGCTTTCCTTTATGCAAATGAGCAGGCTGTCACAGACCGGCAGGTAGAGCATGTTTACACTGCAACTCTGCTGCTTTTATTGGCTTCTCTTATCAGCAACTTCAGTGGACTTTGGACTCTGTCATACTTCAGACTGGTGTGAAGAGGAATAATAATAACAATAACCATAATAATAATAATAACAACAACAAAAACAACAAAATACTACTACTAATATTATTCATCATCATCGTAATCATCATTGTCATCACAATAATAACAACAACAAAACAACAACAAAATACTACTACTACTACTACAACTAATAATAATCATCATCATTATCATTATTATAACACTAATAACAGAAACAATACAACAAAAAATATTACTACTACTAATAATAATAATCATCATTATCATCATTATCGTAACAATAATAACAGCAACAAAACAACAACAAAATACTAATACAACTAATAATAATAAAAACAAATATATAATAATAATAATAATATTAATAATATTAATAATAATAATAATAATAATAATAATAATAATAATAGTAATAATAATAATAATAATAGTAATAAAAAAAGAAGACGAAAAAGCAGAAAGATTAGAATAACTATAGTGATACAACAATAATAATAATACAGTTTAAACTGCCCTGTGATGGCCTGGTGAGCTGTTCAGGGTGCACTCTGCCCTGCCCAGAGTGGGCTGAGATGGGCGCCAGCCTCCCCGCGACCCTAATTCGGATTAAGCGGTTCAGAAAGTGAAAGTAAATGTTTTAAAACTGTAGACCTGTGTACAGAATTGTGCGTATTACTTTTATTTTAGTTTGAAGTGAAATTAGTCGCCTATCAAGATGCACAAACGTCGAACGTGACCCATCTCCTTAATATGTCTTAATGCACCGGTTTATTTATACAAATGACATTTTTCGAAAGGTCTTGCAAATGAATTCGTCAATGATACAGATTGGTAATATCTTCGTCAAATTTTGTCCGATATAAAATAAGAAAAAGGGGTGTCTCTGTATATGTATATAGTACCCTCTCTCTGTTTATTTATATAGTACTCTCTCTCTGTATATGTATATAGTACCCTCTCTCTGTTTATTTATATAGTACTCTCTCTCTGTATATGTATATAGTACCCTCTCTCTGTTTATTTATATAGTACTCTCTCTCTGTATATGTATATAGTACCCTCTCTCTGTTTATTTATATAGTACTCTCTCTCTGTATATGTATATAGTACCCTCTCTCTGTTTATTTATATAGTACTCTCTCTCTGTATATGTATATAGTACCCT
>JAQMYF010000013.1:24575009-24589064 GCA_030014195.1 Neosilurus mollespiculum | reverse complement strand
CTAATTTTCTGAGATTTTGGATTTGAGGTTTTCATAAGCTGTAAGCCATAATCATCAAAATTATAACAAATAAAGGCTTGAAATATTTCACTTTGAATGTAATGAGTCTATAGAATATTGTAGCTTCACCTTTCAAGTTGAATTACTGATATATAATAGAACTTTTGCACGACATTCAAATTTCAACTGTATGTATTGGCTTCAAGAGACAATTTGAAGTTTGAATAATTCAAATGTAGATATGCGAGTCAAAACAAAAGTTTTTAACTCCGATCTTCCTTAAAACATCAAGTCAACAAACATTAAAGCTTATACATGTGAAAATATGTACAAATGTTGTCTGTAAATCCTTCCCGGAGAAGAAATTTGTACACACGACATGCAATCACACACTGGTAAAGATTTCACAGCATAGATGAAAGCATACCAAACACATCAAGTAAGCAGGTTTCATGCAACATTATTTCTACATTATTATCTGCAGTAACAAACAGCATCAGTGACAATCATTGTGGATTTCTGGAGAAGCCTTTTTTTGACAGACATACTTATCAAGCTGAATGTGAAGCTCTGTACAGAAAGCATTTCACATCCTGAATTATATTTTCCTGCAAGCTATACAGCAGTATACTGCTTCAGAAAAAAGAACTGATATGTGAAAAGTGCACATCTAACCCCTACATGCGGGGTCTAATTTCCGGAAAAGACATTTCTGACGGAGAAAGGATCCTGACAGCCACTTAGACTATAAATAGATCTTGCATGCAGTAGAATATCTGTACAGAGTGAATAAAAATACACTTCCAAAGTGAAACTAAGCTAGTGATTAAGAGTACAATTCTGAATTTAACCAGTTAAAAGCTAACGACTTTAATTACAGTAGAATGAATTGAAATCTGTACTGTGCAATATGTTACACTAATAAGAATTACTATTATTTTTATTATTAAAATATATCACTAGTGTAGCTGGGACCGGTGTCCATCTGTGTAACAATAATACGACTCAAAATGAAGTATACTAGGTGTCTACTTGCAGGGGTCTGAAACGTTGTACTGGGAGTGATCTCTGGAAACCCAGACACACAACTCATCGAGTTCTGTGTCCTACAGCTTCAGAAAAAAGGGACGGTGTGTTGTTCATGTGTGTGAATGAACACATATCACAGTACCTTGTATGCAGCGTTGGGAAGCAGATTATTCATCGTGAACCAGCCGAGCTCCAAAAGATGTTCTGCTGTGTCATCAGATTTGTTCAGCTGTTGGAAGAGTAGAAATTAGTTTTACTACATTCACCTCATTAAAACTATTTATATCTCATTTATATATAAAAACAGTGTTGTCACATCTGCCTGACTCTGATAAGATGTTGGGATGACTGCTGCATGCTATAATTTTGATTGCTTACTCTTTTGTTTGGTTTCCATTTACGCTTCATATTATAATAATAATAATAATAATAATAATAATAATTAAATTCAGTTTTATTTGTATAGCGCTTTTTACAACTGACATTGTCGCAAAACAGCTTTACATAGTAAACTGTGTATTAATATGTAATAATAATAACAAAAGTGGCAGCATGGTGGCGCAGTGATTAGCACGTCTGCCTCACAGCAAGATGGCCTGAATAATATAGCAAATAAGGACTAAATTTAATTATCGGATCATATACCATATATTCTGCAGTATGTGGATCAAATTACTGCAAAAACACTCACGTAAAGGATTTACAAAATGGCCGGGGATTGTACTTCCCCATTTTAACATTGGAAATGTCTATCTCCAAAACTCTGAGGACTTGCTCTGACCTTCCAAAATTTTAACCGGAAAAAAACTGATTATCAGCCTATTTAAAGACAACCAAGACACCAAAGACATTGTGCAAGCTAAGAGGCAACAAGCTTAGGCTAGCGACTAGCCCTGATTTCTACTGAGTTCTTTATTCTATTTGTTAAAAGTGGAGTTGTGATGGAAGTGAACCCAGTGTACCTGCATCTTTTCACAACTTCAACCAAACTCTGACAGTAAGATGTTTGCAATTTTGATGATTTCGCCACTGCAAAGTCATAAAAACATGCTTATCTACAAGGATGGATGAATTGATAAGTGCTACTGTGCTTACGATAAGTGAAAACGACACTTTGCTGATTTTAGATGAATCCAGGAATCAAACTCGAGCCGTCTTTTTAGTATACTGAAACATTCTGAAAATGTCATGTTGATATGTGATTTATATTTTGAGTTTCTTCCTGAAGCTTCCAGATTGGAAGCAGACAGAGAAGAGAGAACCAAAGAAACTGTCTTTTCACTGGTGTGGTCAGGATTTTGTTCACAGAAAAACAAACAGACACACTCCAGTGATTACAATACCTCCGCCAAACCTGTTTTATCGCGGAGGCAATTATATGAGGGGATGTGTCCAAAATCCCTGAATCTTTTCACAAAAATTATGACCCGTAGATTTTTAAACAACCGGGCGGCACGGTGGTGTAGAGGTTAGCATGTCACCTCACTGCAAGAAGGTCCTGGGTCCGAGTCCTGGGATCGGGTGTTACTGTGTGGACTTTGCATGTTCTCCCCGTGCCTGGGTAGGTTTCCTCTGGGTACTTAGTATGTAATCAACTCCATTATTTTCGCCATTCATTTTAATTTATTTCTTTTTTTTTTTATTTCCTGCATTAACCTTAAGATTATTTTCTGACTGATGCATGAACCAGTGGTGCAGACAGTAAGAAGTCAAGTAAAGCGACGATGATGAGGAGGATTCAGTGACTTTATTTCAGACTGCTGTGAAGTAATCTGATAATCAAAGTGAGAAATTATTCCTACTGAAATTAACAATAATTTTTTTATAGGATTTCCGTAATCATACTAAGAGTGCTTTCACATATGCATCATTTATTCTGCCTGATTCGAACCTTTTCGCATTTTAGAATTCGGGTTCAAACTAAACCAGCCGAGGAGAGTTCAGTCTTGTTCCGATTAAAATCGAGTGTGATTGGAGTCGAGTGAGAGTGATTTGAATCTGAACTGCCCGACTGAACGGATGAATCTATCATGTGTATTTTAGGTCGAGAGGGATATCTTCTGTAAATACTGAGCGCACCTTGCTGTACATGAACCTCTGCAGCTCGAGCTCAGCGATGCCCAGTTGGCCGTCCTCCTCTGTGAGACACCAGCGCGCCTGAGCAAAGTAGATTTCGGTACGACGTACCACACTCACGTCTTCTGGAGGTTTGCGCAGTTCCAGCTTATTGGCCCGCTGCAGCTGAAAGTCTTTAAAACATCTGCAAGGACGGTGCTTATTTCAGTTAATTTTATGAACTATGGAAACAAGGACCATTGGGGTTTTTTTTCCCCACCCTGATAATCATGCTGCTCATCAAGAACCAATGCACACCCACCTGATGAGGATGTTGAGCTCCTCACTTTTCATTTGCAGATCAGTCTTCTCCTGATTGAGCTGGTTCTGAAGGCGCAGATTGATGTCAGAGAGCTCATCTCCTCTTAATTCCTCCGACTGGGACTGCAGGGGTTCAAGCACATATAAACATAATGGGAAGAAAAAGCCCTAAAGGCATGTCCACTCGGAGCGTTACCATTTAAAAAAGAACATAACCCGTCCCATACAAATCTACAGTCTCATAATGGTTAACCTTATCACAAACATGTACTGTACTCTACCCATGTACAGTCCAGATAATTCACTCATTTGCCGAACCATTTTATCCTACTCCGGTCGAATGGAGGCTGGTGCCTATCTCAGCCGACACTGGGCAAAGGCAGGGAACACCCTGAACAGCTCATCAGGCCACTGCAGTGCAAAATCACACAATGGGGGCAATTTGGGACAGCCAGTTACCCTAATGTGCCTGTCTTCGGACTTCTGGAAGAATAAACCACAGAGAAAGCCCACAAAAGCAGAGGAAGAACATGCAAACTCAATACAGAAACGCCAAACACTGGGACTCAAACCCTGGACCCTGTTGCCGTGAGGCAGACGTGCTAACCACTACGCCATCGTGCCACCCCCAGATAATTCAGTGAATCTCAAACCTGACCTCAGGAGCCACCACGGCTAAACCAAGACCTCAATGAAAAAATAATCCAAGCCTAATTTGGCTAACACTGAACTACAGCCACCAAACACAACCATCTGAAGGGTGATATATTTAGACGCTGACCCTTATGTTGGAGTAGATCTGCTTCTCGAGTCGCCGGATCTGGGCCACGTGCTGGCGAACAGCTTCCTGCAGGTGTAGGATGCTGCTGCGCTGCTCCTCGGGATTGCTGGAGATCTCCAGCTGGAAGCGCACACGCTGCTTCTTCTCGCTGTGCTCCTGTGAGTGAAAGTGTGTTTTAGAAAGTCCGTCTTTTTCGACCCAGGAGATTTCCAGACTACCTGCAAAAATTCTCGAACCTTGCGCCTGGGTTCCACGTGGAGCAGAAGGTTGTTGACTATATCCAGAATCATGGCATACTGCACTGGGTTGGTGGAAATCTCCAGATCATTATGAATAAGCGTGAAAGTATCTACTGCACCTGGAATACAAGCTTGATTTAAGTACGCCCGCAGTACAGCACAGAGTTTTAGCAATGTTTAGCCATGTTGTGTTAAAAATTAATAAATAAAAGGCCCTACCAGCCTGCTTCTTGAGCAGATCCTCTTTTTCATGGCGGTCACGTATCTCTGGAGGTTTAATCTGTGTAGCTAGCTCTGGGTCGATATCGTGACTGTAGCCGATGTAGTACATGCGGCAGCTGCAGCGTGAGATAATACGCTGGACCTGCTGAGTCTCCTGCACATGGGATGGCTGGTTCCAATCTAATGCACACAGAATATGCACATGCTAATGAGATGCCACTCAGAAATGGGGAAAAACAAAAAAACAAACAAAAAACCCCCAAAACTAAAAACCCCCACTGGGAAACACAGTCTGCTGAGAAGCTTAACTGAATGTTAACACATAACGTAAATAAACTCAACTAAAGCATAAAAAAGAAATTAGGCTCAAAATGCCTAGTAAAATGTTAGTAAATGTTAAAAAAAATACTGAAGCCCTTGTGAAAATTAATAAAACATTATTCAATTATATAAATACATATTTACATATATTATATGAACTTTATAATAAGTTTTAAGGTTATGTTTACTGTACATAGGCTTTTTAATGCATTTATATTTTATATTTGTTAAGGAGGTTACATGTTTGTTAGCACTGGTACTTTTGTTGGTTTGTCTGTCATTTCTCTGTCTTTTTTTTTTTAGGAACTTTGTGCCAAATTTATGAATGGACTCTGATTAATATTTTTGGAAGGCTGGAGTATGGCCCAAGTAAGCATGGAACCTATAGTGCAAGAACAGCAGTATACCTGTGGTGGTGCTGACCATCCCACCCACAGCCTGCCCGCTCTCCATCAGCTCCTGCACAGAGTCCAGGGTCCGCTGCCTGTGCTCCTCAATGTTTTTCACCTGCATATTCACAATACAGGACACCATTATAATTAATCAAGACTCGGTGTGTATTTAGTGTCGCTCTGAAGACACTGCAGTACAGCTAAGGCAGGTATCAAACTCACCTCTAGCCACAGTTGCCCATCTTCCTGTTCTGAAGGATTAGGTTCCATGGTGGCAAAGTACTGCATACAGTCCAGTGAGCAGGCCCAAGTGGTCTTCTGCTTCAGTGTATCGTTGTACCAAGCTGGATGATGCTCACACTGCAGCAACTGAGCCTTTGCAGCCGAAACGAGCACACACCCTGCCGTCTCAGTGCCTCGTAGCATCATCTAAACATCAAAAAAGACAGAAAGGGCAAAACTGCTACAATCCAAACACAATCTTATGGGTTTCCAAAAAAACAGTAGAGATCGGTCCTCTACCTGACAGTTGACGAGCTCAATGCACCAGTTGTGGTTATACACGTCGTCTCTTTGGCAGGCGGCAATTCCGCTTAGCTGGTCGCTCACTCCAGCATCCTCTTCAGAAAACACCACAAACTTATCCGTCTCCTCAATCAGCTTCTGCAGCATAGAGGTGCCTGGAAGCCACAAATCACACACAATTTCAGCCTTAATGTCACCACATAATATGTTCACTTCAAATAAAAATCCAAAAACTAACTGTGCACCTTCATTCTGGGTCTTCTCGGTGCGATTGGAGGTAGGTACAACAGCGGTAGAGGGAGCAGTGTTAGGGGAATGCGTGGACATGGAGCGTTTAAGCTTCTTAGCTTGAAGTTGTGTGTCGATCCTCAGACCCTTCAGTGCTTCTGTGGACAGGTTCCTCTTCAGTACGGCTGCCTTCTTGTAGCCGTCATACAGCCCAAAGGCGATGTTCCTGTTGGTGGCAGTCCACGACGCACGCAGGTGCACCAAACACAGCTTGTGCGTGTAGGACGCGTTGCACTCATCTTTGGAAATTACCTCCTGGTGGACACAAAAGTGATGACAGCGAAATTCTTAAAAGTGACAATATTAACTATTGAAGAAGAACAACTCTCCTGTTACACCGAAAACAGGTACATTTTCACCATCAGATGGTTTTTACTTACATCTACCAAGTTGCACTTTGTGAAAATGCGTTCGATAGGCCTGTTTATAAAGGCGGCCAGTTGTAGTTCGCTCTACAGAGAGTGGCAAATTGCGAGAATCATGTAGATGTGCCTGTTCCAAGAAGGCAAGATAACACCAATAATAACAACAGTATACAGGAACTAAACTCCCAACTCTGATATAAACTAGTGAACTTCTAAATAAAAGAAGGCTGGGCACATCAGCACATAATACATTACATTTACATACTTCAGAAAGGTGTCTGCTTGTTTACACGAATGCATGCTACATATACCAGTACATATAGTGCACAACACGTCAGCAGCAACAGTTGAATTGACATTACTTCCTCCTCACTTTTCACGAAACAATGGTGCCCCCTGTGCAATGTTTTATTCCTCTATTTTTTAAACCATGAATAAGGCTGTAATAACAAAAACACCTTTTTTTTGATGAGCAAGGACATATACTACTGTGTGTATGCAAGCTTTAATAAGGTTGGGTTTAATTCCCATTTAACTAATTTGATACACATAAAAGGTTTTCACAATCCTAAAACTACCCATTAAAAGAAAAAAAGATAAAGGATTGCTTCCACGGAAACCAGGTACCCACAGTATGGCTAGCAGTAATTCAGAAATCTCAACTCTGCTGCATGTCTAACTCTCATGAGCCAACTGTCTCTCCATTCAGAAGGTAACTGACCTGACTGAACTGATTCCCACTCTCACTGACTGATTTCCCTCTGTTAATACTGTCCAAACACAGCTGGGAACAAATGATGTCATGGCTAGAAATTCCAGCAAATGCCGAATCTGAATACTGATAACTACATAAATACTACATACAGATTCACTCTCTGTTCCTCCAAAACTGAGAGTCTGGGAGGACATTGTCTTATGTCTGGCTCTCTTTCAACCCTTTCCAAAATCTCAATGTTTTAGTCAAATCTTTGGTCTTGGGTTTGTTGTATATCTCTGCTTTTTATTTTGAAAGCATGCAAAGTCTATTAAATGTGCTACATAAACTAGAAGTGTGTTCTTGTCCCAGAACACTAAGCGTATCCCCTGGCTCGTCAACGGCACACTTAAGGCATTTCGAATCTGAATGTAACCATTGAATAAATGCGACTACTTTCGAAAAACCTTGAAAGATTCCAGTTTCACGCCACATTTTGCGCACGTCCAAAATGCGCATGCGGATCATTTACCTCGAATTTGACCGACTATTTCTGAAAATATGCGAATTCCAGTTCAAATTTATTCACTTCCCTTCAAAATAAAATTCACTTGTACTTTGGGACAAGACTGCTTACGTGTGAGTCAGGTCTTAGTATCATCATGTTTTTATTTTTACAAGGTTAACATACATATTCATACGCATATCTGGTATAAATAACAAACAATCCTGTGCTAAATATCTGACTTTTTACATGACCACGTTCATATTTCATGTGGCCCCTGTGACCTTGAAATTAGGTCAAGGTGACCCAGTTTCAATATGTTTGAAAGCCTTGACATGACGTATAACAGGTGTGAACTGGACACCGATCTGACCACAAAAATCAAACAAAAAAAAGCACCCAGTTTTGACAGGCTGGTTGGGTGTCCCGTAGGGACCGTTCAATGTAAATACAAAAGAAATCCATAAAGAACCGTCATTGCTAGAGTGTTAACAAGAACCGTCTACAGCGGAGGTGGACGCCTGTGAAAACAATAAACTTGACTGTGATGGTGGTTTGAGGAGAATTTTACAAACATTTGAACGAATTCTGACCCCAATAATCTAAACAATATCTCAGTATCACAGAACACAACAAAAAGTCACTATGGCTGGGATGCCAGTCCACTGCACGTAGACTGGGATCCATGGTCTCACCTCCTCCATGCGGTTGCTTTGTCTCTGATAGCTGAGTGAAGACAGGCTGAGTAAATGGGTCTTCTTCACCTGTGCGTTGATCTGGTGGTCGGCTGTCTCGTCTGAACTAGAGGACATCAGGTGCACGGTGACCAAGGAGAGTTCGCTCACCATTTGAGTCACGTTCCACTCGGAGATGAGCCTCCTCATCACTGTACCCGCTGCAGCCACACACACACACACACACACACACACACACATTTACACACTGCATGTTTTCCCTTGCAAGGTCTTCTGACCTTGTAATGGATCCAGAGTATAGCTCCAGACTTGTTTTAGATCTCCTCAAGCTCTCTCACTTTACCCCTGTGTTGTATAGCTGTATTTTTACTGCTGGCTTCCTGTAGCTGATCACTTCACGTTTAAAACACTAACACAAAGCTAAAACAGATCTATCTTACAGATTAAGTTACATTCACTAGTCTCTTACAGGGTTCGAGCTTGATGGTACTCTTGTACCCTAACCTACTGTACTAGCATGGAAAAGTTTCTACATTTTTACTGAATGCTGTAAAGGTAAATGTTTGGTCTCACCCTGTGGTATCAGTCTTTGTGCTCCTCTGGTGAAAATATGACCCTTATTACACTCGAGTTGAACTCCCCGCTGCTGAGCAAAAGATGCCCAATAATGAACCTGTAAACAGCAGAAAATCATTGTCATTATGGCCCTCTGGAGTAACTTCACTGACTTGTGTCTTAAAATCCTTTTCTCTCTAGTTAATGAATCAGTGGTGGATCTAACATCCAATCTGAATCAGAGATTTTGCTTTTTATGAACAGATAATTATCACCATCATTTTCTAGTTACTACTTATAATTTTAGTGTTCAAAAACGCTAATTAATCAATTAAAGCTGAATATTCTGCTTCGTCATAAGGAAATAGGTACATTTTATTAATGTTTTGTATTGACTGAGCAGAAAACATGACTGTGTTCCTGAGCTAAAACACCAACGCTACCAAAAACAAGCTTAAGCTCTTGTATGACATAACATTTTATATACACAGACCAGAGAATCGATACAAACGCAATTTTAAATAAAAGTCTTGACAAGATTCACATATGCCAATGGCCAATTAGGATTTATACTTCTATTCAGCTTTAGAAAAAATATTATGGAACTTCACAAATCGACAAATCTTCTGAGAAACCATTTCCAAACAACAGAATCTACCCTAAGCACTGGTGCAAACAACTGTATGCAAATATAAAAACAGACCACAGGACTCCAGAAGCTCCCGCCATAACAACAATTTCATAATATGCCAATCTAGAAAAATTTTCTCAGTTGCCTGCTGTGACCTTGAAACAAGATACCTGAGCAGAATCCATTGCACTGCACCTGTCAGGCTCCTGAACGTCCAGGGATGGACAACACATTGGTCTGAACCCCAAGACAACAACCTTTAATAAGTCTTCCAGCGAAGACCTTTGTCACCAGCACTGCTTATTTCCACTAGCATTGACAAATCTTAAGGTTTAAAAAATTGATTAAATACATAAATACAATAGGAGGAACACACAAGCATTACGTTATGAAGATTCTTTGAAAATCTGCTAAAAATCCAGTGGGTTGAATGTGGAGCTGTGACAAAGTGTGTTTTTTGGTATGGGAAACCCAAACATGCTAGAGGGTCACTCATAGAGTGCAAGGTACCTCCACCAGGCACAAATGGATTACAGTGAAAAGTGCATTGATCAACCTGTCTAAGACTGCAGGCTTTTAATTCAAGTTAACAAAGTCATTATAATTGAATGTCTCCCCCTAGTGGGCATTGAATGAACATTAATTTAGACATTATTTTCATTTACTTGACCTTAATTGATTTTTTTTAAAAATCATGATCCCATGCATGGATCACCTCCAAAGTTTAATGATTTGCCACTTGTACCACACCCTGTAGAAAAAACATTTCTTGAAATTAAAAACTAACAACTACCAAACAAACTAACAGGTGAAATCCTCCTGTGTTGCTCCAGCTTAGCAGGCAGGTGATAATAAAAATAAAAATCCCCATGTATGTCATGCAAGGAAGAATGCAACTTGTGTGCGTGTGTACGTCTCTGTGTGTGCGTGTGTACTTGAGTGTAAGTGAGCGGGTGTGTGTGAGTGTGTGTGAGACCTGCAGCTGGGGAAATGCTGCTGTGAAGGACAGCTGCTTGTAGTGCTGGCCGAGCTTCTTGCGGGAGGCGCGGAGGCTGTGGAAGAGTTTTCCTCGGCAGATGGGCCGTGACACACTGGTCCACGTGGCCCAGAAATTCTGCATCCAGCGCAGAGTGCTGCTATACAGGAGTATTCTAGGCTGACATGGTTCTGGAAGAGGACAGACATACTTCAACACTATTTTATCATTAATGTCCAGTAGCACCAATGTGGTGTGTGTGTGTAAAGTCAAGTCAAGTCACTTTTATTTGTATAGCGCTTTTTACAATTGACACTATCACAAAGCAGCTTTACATAGTAAAATTAAATTAGGGAGGAATCTAAAAAATTTTCTTTACAACTGTGTGTGTGTGTGTGTGTAGATACAAAAACATTCCAACTGTGGAGTAGCAACAAATGTATAGGCTGGAAACATTCTATATAGATCCTGGGAAATAAAACCAAAGTAAGCCAACCTGTGGTGCAGTTCTGGTTGAGGTCCATGGTGATGGAGAGGTTGAGGTTTTCCGAGCGGAAGGCCCTGTAGGAATCGTGTGGCTGTCCTGATGTGACATCAGCCACACTCTCTGCACTGCACAACATAACCGAGTGGTGGTCATGTGGGTTACCATGGCAAAGCCATTTCAGGTCCAGGGTCATGCACAGGTTGGGCAGGTGAAGGAAACAGATATCATCATATCTGGGGACAAAAAAATAAACAAAAAAAACAAGAAGATATGATAAAAAAAATTTTAAGACTTTTTTTTAGGAAAGTCTGTATTAGTGATGGTCTATATGATATCTAACATTTATTTAGCATTATTGCAAATTTACATCATTCCTACATTAAAATCATCAGACGAGCCTGTAGAGGTAAAACCGCAGCTATTACAATTTTAAAACATCACACTTAGTTTTCAATATGAAAAAAGTTTATCAAGTTTACTACCCTGCTCATCTGAATACTTCTGATTGGACAATCACACTGTATTCATTTCATTAATTTCATTTTCGTCCACTGGAGCCAACTCTGGAGGTAAAGGTGAGGTAAACCCTGAATAACTCTCCAGATCAGCGCAGGGCAACACACACAACCATTCACACTTGCACTCACACCTAGAGGCAATCAAGAAGATCCAGTTAGCCTAATGTGCATGTCTTTGGACTGTGGGAGGAAACCAAAGTACCTGAAGGAAACCCACACAAACATGGGGAGTACATGCAAGCTCCACACAAAAACGCCTTCACCAGGCATGGGACTTGAACCAGGTACCTTCTTGCTGTGAGGCGGGCGTGCTAACCACTACGCCAGCATGCCGCCCACACGGTATTCAGTGTTCTGTGATTCCTTGCTGACATCAAGGATTTTTAGAATGCTGGGTTTAAGATTTTGAATTTTAGGTAGTTGAAAAAAGGTCACATACTTTGAGGCGGTCCGAACATTGACATCCAAGTCACCCTTAAAGACAAACTGTCCAGGGTTCCAGTCAAAACTGAGCTTGTTCCACTCCCAGTGCATGTTCTCTGTAGTGTTGTAAGGGTCCTGTAACGATTCAGAGAAACAACCCAGTGAACAAGGCAGCGTTCCTAACTGCAACACAATACCACAAGTCTTGGGACAGGAAGTACCTCATTGGCAAGCTGGTGCAGGTTGGCTTGTTCAATGTCCATGCGCCAGCGTCCATGCAGGAGCAGCCTGCTTTTATCCCACCAGGCCAGAAGAGGAGAAGGGTCAGCAGTGGGTTTAGTCAGTAAATCCACTGCCTGGCCAATCAGAGTCCACGCTGGGTCCCAGCATGGCCCCCACACAATAGTATACAGTGATATGTTTGCTGAAGAAATGAGAAGAAAAACAGAATACTGCACTCAAACCTTTCAGTGCACGTTGGGTACAATGTGAAAACAAAAAAATTGGAACTCACAGGTGACATCATAGTAGAATTTAAGAGGAGGCATGTTCCGGTAAATAGCCACATCACCCCAAGGCTGGCCGAGTGAAACCACCTCCTTGCGCCTTCCACGCGCCTGCCCATCCTGCTCTGTCCCAATGAGACGCCCCGACAGCTCCCAATCCCTAATCTCGAACAGGTATCGTGGGTAATCTCGGATCCTCACTATGCCAAAAGTGAAAAAAAAATAGCACTTAATAAAACAGAACATGTCTGTGGAGATCCTTAGACACACCAACACGAGTGTAAAAGTACTGACCCAGGAATGCATTAAGCTTAAATAAGACTGCACGGCACCACTGCACCACCAGAGGCAGACCTTCTCTGGGAAAGGGACTGATACCGTCGACCTCACAGAGCAGCTCCCGCATACGTTCATGGCCGTGCAATGAATGATCAGCCAGTGCCACCAGTTCCAATTTTGTCACACTCCACGTGAGCAGTGCCTTGCGCATTGGGGTGCTCGCATAGAGGCGGCGTGAGCGCTGAATGTAAATTTCTATGTGCTTGCGCTCCAGTGATGCGTACAGCTCCTCAATCTTGCGTGCCGGTAGCAGTTCACCATGCATTCTGCGCAGCTCAGCCACTTTGCGGTCAAGCAGTTGTAAGCGTTTGGCACTTTCCTTGCTCTCATCCTTCATCAGCTCATAGTTGTCGCGCAGTTTGATCTCAAACACGTCATCCAGAAAGACGAACGAGAACTGGCCTACATGAAAGAGGAGATCGGGAGGAAGGCGCTCAGGCTCGATGGAACCACTTCTGTGGAGGCTCTTCAGCCATTTCTGGGCACTCACCGTCTTGTCAAAAGTGCTGGAATAGTTGTACTGGTACGGGAATTCAACAGTGAGCACGGGGAAGGAAAAGATCCAAGCCCGGTTGTGGGACGTCGTCAGAGACGGGAAGCGATTGCGGTACTGCTGTAGCTCATCTGAATTAGCGAGCATGTTCACCTCTGGCTCAGAGAATGTAAAAATGTCATTGCCATCGAAGTTAAATACCACCTGAACGGACCTGAGGTGAGTGGCTCCCGGTTGCTTGGAAACCGAAAGAGCCTCCGCGCGCACAATAATGAAGTTCTTCTCTGCGACATATGCAGTGAGCTGGGTGCTGGCCAGAACAAAATGCATGCCAAGGTTTCTTAAAGGAGAGGGTGCAGAGGGTGCCGTAACTTCTTTCTGCTTTATGCCTACTACTGCATGCAGTGTACTCCAACAGCTGTGACTCTCACAGGCATGTTGATACAGAAACATGTGATCAGATGGCGTCCAGTGCAGGGACAAGGCATTTTCACTTTGTATCTGTACACAAAATATAAACGGGACACATTATTAAAACAGTGGGGAAAACTGACCGAAACATTTAAAACTGTAGATTATGTGCTTTAGCTGACTGACACATCCAAGTATATACATTTTGTTATGTTCACAGCTGTAAATGTATTTTTTGGGGATTTTATGTGATAGATATCGCCGCCGCCGCCCCTGGGGGGGGG
>JAQMYF010000013.1:24539017-24550338 GCA_030014195.1 Neosilurus mollespiculum | reverse complement strand
AGTTCAGGGTGACATATGATCAGGAACTTCTCTTTAACTTCTCCTGCAACCTCTGTCTTATGGAGAAGTTCCTGATCATATGTCACCCTGAACTATCAACACTCAATAAGCGTAACGAACTTGTGGTCTGAAATTGTCATAATGTCATATATTTGGTCCTCCATAACTCTTATGCAAATTTCTGGACTTCCCGATCACGTACTGGAATTAATTATTGATCATTAACAGCATCAACATGAATATGAATACAGAAGTTGTAATATCTTTGGAAAGAATGATCACATTTCCTTTATTTAAAGACATTTGTAATCCTGAAATGGAGAACTGTTCAGTGAAGCCACCTCTAATGAAATATATTTAAATCTTTAATGATTATACCTATAGACGTGCAATTGCATGATGTACTGCACTATTTGATTATTGGATGATTTATGTGACTATTCTATGAGGAGTTTATTCACTGAAGTGAGTGTAAGATTATTTTTATTTTCTTCCATTCCACTCTGTACAAGGATTGCTTGATGACAACAAAACGTTCTTAGCTCTGAGAGTTCGACCAGGTGACGTTGACCTAAGACCTCCAAGGTCTCTTAAAGACAGGCGGTAACTACAGGGTTAAGAAACAGTGAAGCAATTGTTGTTGTTTTTTTTTTTTGCTAAACTAGCCTCAACATAGTGATAAGCCTAAAGTAAACAACCTCAGCAAGTATAATGCCAAAAATTAATGGTGTCGAACCAAAAAGATGGTGAACTTGAAGGAATAAAAGGAGGGGTCTTGATGGACCACTAAGCGTCTAGGAATTAGTCATGGGCGTGAGGAGGAACTTTGGGGGTTCAATCTGAGCTAAAGAACGGCAGACGGGCTCTGAGGTTCTTTCCCGGAACAACTTGTTTTGTGTGATTGATTGTATGCTTTTCTTTTCCTAAAGGCTAACTTAATACCTGAAAACT
The DNA here is from genome assembly GCA_030014195.1 of Neosilurus mollespiculum. Lineage (NCBI taxonomy): Eukaryota > Metazoa > Chordata > Actinopteri > Siluriformes > Plotosidae > Neosilurus > Neosilurus mollespiculum. The sequence continues at coordinate 24,549,387 of JAQMYF010000013.1, read as the reverse complement.
GAATTTAGATCTCTTGCATCATGAACAACAATATACATAAAATACACACACACACACACACACACACACAATCTGGTTAATATGAACTTCTTTTAAATGTTTCCATTTGATATGCGCCCACCCCTTGGATCCCAAATTTGTAACATGGGGATGACCAAAAAGCACTTTTTTTGTAGTTTTTCACTGAAACTGACCAATACTTTGACTGAAATTTACCATATTAAAGCAATATGACCGCATTCTGCTTTGATCCATGGCAGTGTTGACTCCACACAGGCGCATTCACACCCGCATTTTAACTCCAACACCTGTATATACCTGTATATGTGTGTATGCATGTGTGTGTGTGTGTGTGTATTATGCCCACACCCACAGGATATGAGGTGTTGTGCACTCTGACTGGTTCTTCTACTACTAGAATATCAGCCCGTGTACTTGGAGTAAAGAAAAACCACTATGGCGAAGTGGACTGCTGAACCAACTATACCAAAACAACAAACGTAATGCAAGTGCACGGTGGTAATAAATGTATGCTTTTTAATTTTCAAGAATTATTATTACTGAATTTGTAACCAAGAAGATTGTTGTTGGCAGCTGTTGCAGTCAGTTTGCTGGTTTGTTTGGGTTTATTTACCTGATGAGCCAAATGGTTCACAAATAAAAAATAATGACGCACCTTTTAAAATTTAAAAAACATAATAGAAAGGTATGTTTCTCACAATCCAGTGGATGTGGTTATAATTAAACAATTATTCCACTTAAGCTCATTGAACATGACTGATAGTCGATAATGTATAACTCAAGTTTCATGGAATAACTGGTAAAAATCCATAAAAATAGATAAGAATGCACTTTTATCACTAACGACACTTAAATACAGTAATGGTGTGATTATAAACATACCAAAAAGTCATTGCCGAGTTTGTACCCTCCCACTCCGTAATTATATGTCAACTCTGCTACAAAGTGATTGTCCTCTGGACCAAAGCCCACCATGGTTTTACTCCATTTTCCATCATAAGGTCTGGAATGAAAAAAATAAGACACTCAAAAACTGCTACATGATTTAAATTTATCTCTGCACGCACAATGAGAACTGCTTTCTACTGCAAAACTTTTTTGGTATGGTATGAAGGTTCTTCAAAAGATTTCTCATCTTCACCCAAAAACAAGGGGTGTAATCTCCATTTCACCATATAACTGTATACTACAGATTCTAACATCACTGTAAACAAAAACTTTGTCGTCATTAGGTGGTCAAAGAGAGGAAAGCTTCAAGCTGGTGCACTGACGCCCCAGGAAAATGTGCCCATCCCTACAGTACAGGTGGTAGTGGCACAAACAGCTAAATGGAGCTTTGTTCTGTTGTCCCAGACATCTTGCTGACCTAACCTACACCGTCTGACTTCTATGTTTCTCAAACTGAAGTCCGGCTTGCATTCATCCAAGCTGTTGAGGAATATCGGAATGCTCAAAAGGTGACCTTGTTCCTCAAAGGAAGAACAAATCTTGAAGTTAGAGGGGACCTAGGGGCAATTAGGAATGGACAAGTAGCCTAATGTGCATGTTTTCTGACTGTGGGAGGAAACCGGAGTACCCGGTGGATACCCATGCAAACACCGAGCCCGAGACTCGAACCCAGGTCCGTCCTGCTGTGATGCGGATGTGCTAACCACTACGTCACACACAATCATAATCCCTGGTAATAATTTCCAATCAAGTGGATTAATAATGTGCGATAATGTCCAAATGATAATAATGATCGAAGGTCTTCTGTATCACCTGCTTCTAGTATGGATCTGTCACCCAAGTCCTGACACACAACTCACCCATTACACGTTGCCTTACAGCCCTCTTCGAATTCCTCATGGCGTAAAACCTGTAACATTGAAATTGGTGCATTTTAATTTCGATTCAAGCATGTAAAGGGTTAAAGCTTTCATTATTTACTCTTTACTAACTTTAAAATAAGAGGAGTGTTATCTTGGCACAAAGTATTATCACCCAAGCAGACTTACATCTTAAAAACACAATGATTTACCTTCATACCGAGGACATCTCTGTAAAACACAGCCGTCTTGCTCCTGTCTCCTACTTTAAAAACAAAGTGCAGAGCCCTTCTAAGCGCCATCATTCAATTCCACTGCTCGATTCACCAGCCTGCTCATCAATTTCCCGACGATCGATTACTCCGGACTTCCTTTTGTTTATTTCTACGTCTACGGCGATTATCTATGATGCGTATCGTTTATTTTTTTTTTTAAACATATTCATATTTTAACTCTTAATATATTTTTTAAATATATGGCAATAAAATAATGTGTTAGATAAATGATAAATATATCATTTATATCAATATTTGTAATTTATAATGATAATAATGATTGTATATGTATATTTATAATGATAATTATTAATGATTTATAATGATATTTATCGTTTAGTATGATAAATATATCAATATGTCATAGATAAATACTATTTAATCCGCCCTTATAGCTATGACGTCACCACATAGCAACAAATATGGCGGCGCTCCTGAGCAGCGTGGGTAGGGAGCTTGTGCTCATCAGAGAACGGAGGTCATTATTATTATTAAGGAGCTGTATCAGTGTAACTGTAAACTCGAGGAGGTTGATCCGAGGTCTCAGGAGGAGACCTGTAGCAGTGCTTTATCCCGGTGATGAACGGGAGACTCTCTTTAAACCAGCTGAGAAACATAAACACCACAAACATGATCATCCTCCTAACCAGACGGATGGTCGGAGGGCTAAAGAAAAGTCCTCGGCGTCAGGGCACACTGGGGTGGAGAGGTTTGGTGGAAATGTTCCTAAAGTGGCTGTGGAGAGGTGTAGTGTGAGGCAGCAGCTGGGCGGCCTGCGGTTCGATAAAGCTCTTCCTGGAGATAATAGGCTTGGGTGAGTGTCTCAGAGTCGGTCCTCCACCTCCACACTTCCCATAGCTCCTGCTTCCTCTCTCAGCTCATCTAATCAATTAGGAAGGCGATCACTCACTCAGTCTTCTGCAAAGCTGTTTAATCATTATAGGGTTGTGGGGAGACTGAAGCCCATTTCAGCCGACACTGGGCGAAGGCAGGGTACCCCCTGAACAGCTCACCAGACCATTGCAGGGCCAACATTCACACACAGGAGTAATTGTGTGTGCAGCCTAATGTGCAATCGTAGCCTAGGATTTGGGGGCAGATGTAACCTAATGGTTCTAATGGTTAGAGAAGCAACTTTGGGACTTTCAATTCCCGAACCAGCAGGAAAATTGTGTGGCGGTGGGGGAGTGAGCTGCACCTTCCCTTCCTTCACCTTCATGGCTGAAGTGCTCTTGAGCAAGGCACCTAAACCCCAACTGCTCTCCGGGTTCACCCAATGTGTGTGGCAGCCCACTACTCCGAGTGTGTGTGTGTGCCCACTTTGTGTGGGTTAAATGCAGAGGCAATAATTTCCCTCGTGGGATTAATACAAGAAAAGGAACTGGAGTACCCGGAGGAAACCCACGCGAGCATGGGGAGAACATGCAAAATCCACACAGAAACACCCAAGCCTGGGACTTGAACCCACCCTCTATGCTGGAAGGCTGTCAGATCCAGAGCGCATAGTAAGATGCGGGGTTGTCCTTTACAAGTATCTTTTAATTAGGTTTTTAACAGAAATGTTGGTTCGACATCGGAAGATTCCCACCTATGTTCCTGAAACTCTGCACCCAGAATCTTCGGTGGCACATATTGTGTCTATTAAATGACGAGAGGTGCATCCATATGTATAAGTGTTGTGGACTGGAGGTCAATTTTCCAAAAACCAACTACTCTGCTTTATGATAATTAGATATAATGAGTATTAGAAATAAAAATATGACTAACAACTATCTCATTTAGTTATAATATTTGTCATCATCTGGACTCTAATGGTGCTGTCCGACTGACTGCAGTGAGCTCTGTTTCATTAGGATCAATTATTCTAAAATGTCCCACATTAATTCAGTATAATGTTTTATTTCAGCAGCTAAACTACTGCGTGTGTTGTTGTTTAAATAGTTTATTGAATTACTACTATTACTGATGATGATGATATTATTATTATTATTATTAGGTAAAATGATCTCAGTAGTATATGAGAGGAGCACTCAAAGTGCAAGGTATCCAGGCACAAATTGATTATGATGACAAGTGGGTAACTTGCCTCATAGCAAGAAGGTCCTGGGCTCGAGTCGCGGGTGTTTCTGTGTGGAGTTCTCCCCGTGCTTGACTGGGTTTCCTCTGTGTACTCTGGTTTTGTCCTACAGCTCAAAGACATGCATATTAGGCTAATTGGCTGCTGTCCCTAGGTGTGTGACTGGTTTTGTGTGTGTGTGTGTGTGTGTGTGTGTTGATCCATCGTCTGGTGAGACAAACATTTTGTCCCATGTTAAAAGAATAGGGATTTTGTGGGGATTTTAGTTTTTTCTTTTTCCAAAATGATTACCTCCAAAATGTAATAGTTTTGTTACTTATACCACACCATACATTACAAAATAATTTCATAAAAATTTGTACATAACTTATTGTGGTATATTGCACACAAACAGACAAATTAAAAGACAATGTAGAGGGGCACTCATAGAGTGCAATGTACTTCCACCAGGCACAAATGGATTATTATACCTTGGCATAGTTATAATATTGAATTTGCATTTCTGGAGATCCCATGTGAGGATCAGCTCCAAAATGTAATGGTTTATTATTTGTACCATGCCCTACTGTTAAGAAAAAAAATCATCCAAAGCTGTGCATAACATTATCGTTATACTAACTAACAGAGGTGAAAACGCAACAAACAGCCGGCAATATTTGAAGATAGTAATTTTTTTTTGTTTTGTTTCTTACGCTCAATATTTAACTTATTGTCACGTTTTTGCAGCCCAGAGCTGCTTTAACTATGAAATACACTTTACTAACCATCTTTGAACAGAATCTAAATGTTTAAATTATAATTTCCTTATTTAAAGATGTTTGGATGGTTTAAGTCATCATCATCATTGCCATGTTCCGTAGCCAGACGGCTGTAGGTGCACTGTGTTTGATTCCACCAGTTCTTTTGGGTATCCGGGCGATTTTTCACCTCAAGGAGATGAAGCTTTCACCACAGCTGGTCGGGTTGTCGGTGACTAAACTGACTCCCCATCATGTTTAACTTGATGAGGAGGGTGTGTGGACACCCAGCAGGATGAAAAACAAAACCTGTTAGAGGACGGATGGCATCCATACCTGGAGAGGAGACGGCTCCACCAGGTTATCTTGCCTACTGAAACACGTATGATGATCACACCAAACTCCGACCACATACCGGATTGGTCATGGCCCGGGATACTGACCATGTCCTCTATCGCATCGAGTTGAAAAGTATACTGCTGGGAAAACCAAAACCAACTCAAACGAGTCAGTCAAAATCTGCAAGGAATATCACTGTCGGTACATGGTTTAAATATTCTTCATTAAAAATATTTTCTGCTATTTATTAGCAGAATTAGACGTTTTATTCCTGAAATTTCTGCTGACAAAACACAAGCTTGAAGTTCATATTACTCACAAGACAACTGCTTTCTCTTTTGTTTTTTGTTATTGAAGAGTTGAGTAGGCGAATAACTATAAGTATATAACTATAATTATATAACTAGAAGTATATAAGTATATAACTAGAAGTATATAAGTATATAACTAGAAGTATATAAGTATATAACTAGAAGTATATAAGTATATAACTAGAAGTATATAACTAAGTATAAAAGTATATAAGTATATAAGTTTAAGTATATAAGTATATAACTATAAGTATATAAGTATAAAAGTATATAACTATAAGTGTATAAGTATATTATGTAAGTATAAGTATAAAAGTATATAACTAAGTATATAAGTATATAATGTAATATGTATATAAGTATATAACTATAAGTATATAAGTACATAACTACAAATATATAAGTATAAAAGTATATAACTAAGTATATAATGTAATAATATGTTTATAAGTATACAACTATAAGTATATAAGTACATAACTACAAATATATAAGTATATAACTATAAGTATATAAGTATTCAGTCATAATATTTTAATAAAGTTCCTAATGTTGGATTGTAAATTTCATCAGTGTAAACTGGCATTCTATGTTGTGCTAAATTTGTCCCTGTGCTATTCATTCCCTTTTTTTTTTTTTGAATCTTAATGCTTAAGCAATGCTTGTGTTTTAAATGAGTGTAAAGCTTTATGTAATAGTCTGTGTACTTGGTCAGGAGCAAATGCAGACCAAGTACAGGTCACAAAATGTTGAATAAAAGGACATGGCATTCATGTGTTAATGTGTTGAAGCAGAACAGACTGCAGCATGTCACCATCCTTTTACACTCCTAACAGAATTACACCACATTACCACTATGCTGATAGGACATCATGACGAGCTCACACCAACTGCTTCATCATATTCTCTGACAAGCACACTATTATGGCTGTGTATAACCGAACACCATGAGATCTCTACTCTTTATTTTTCACTGTATTGTTTCAAACAAATGGCACAAATATTTAATCTAAATATACTATATTCAGATTATATACTATAAGATACCTTATTGTTACTGTGTCTTATCTTGTATCACACATTTGACTAGATCTCCTTTTCACATCACGTGTGAAACTTTACAGGAGTGTGAGTCGGACAGGTGAGGAAGGTTTATGAAGCGAGGCTCTCAGAGGGACATTAGATGGAGATCTACAGCACAGCTGATCAGTTTTTATGCCAGCTGTGAATCTCTGTGTGCTTTTTTTGTTCTCTTCAGGAAGATGGTGAGCATCGCACGCTCCAGGGCTTTTAGAGAGAAGGAGGGCAAAGTTTTGTTGGAGGGAAAGCGTCTGATCTGCGACGCCTTGGCTGCTGGAGCATCTCCTCAAATGCTGTTCTTCAGCAGAGTTGAGCGCCTCCGAGAGCTTCCTCTGGACAAACTAGGCCAGGCGTCTCTGGTCAAGGTCAAATTTGAGGACATCAGGATCTGGTCTGATCTAGTCACTCCACAGGGGCTTATTGGTGAGTAGCAGTGTAATTGTTGGCTTTTATCTTGTGTTGTTTTTGGTATTATGTTGGGGCTTCAGGTGTTTAAGTAAGAATTATTCACCTACGGTGAGGTGGACAGCCACGGCTTGAGACAAAACATTATTTTAGTAAATACTACACAAGAACATCAGAAAAGCAAACTGGATTAAGGTATTTCTGGTTTATTTATATATTTTTAAAAGGAAATTAAACCCAAACTAAAAAAAAAATAAAAAAAAAATGCATAGATTGTTTGTTTCTAATAAAATGTGCTACACTTCATGAACCTTTTTTTGTGTTGAGGCTGTTTCACAATCAGGGGAGACTTTTTGGGTTCACAGCAGCTCAAAAATAAAACCCCTAGTTTTTGTGGTTTCTTGTTACTAGTGAACACCTTATGAGACTAGAATATTTTGTGTGAAGTATCAGAGCTACAGGTCTACTGGTGTCTAAATTACACCAGATGAAAGTATAACAGGTACAGGGTCTCTAGAATAAGTACATCTGCTTGTAGTGTATCAGAATTGTAAAGAATTCACAGGATTAAGAATAAAAGCTCACTAAACACATTATCTGAGCAGGTTTCATGCAACATTAGTTGTATAAATTGTTAACTGCTGTAACAACAGCATCAGTGACAATCATTGTGGTTTTCCGGAGAAGACATTTTAGACGGATAAAGGATCCTGACAAAGCAACTTAGATTATAAATAGAGCTTACAAGCAGCAGAACATCTTTCTAGATTGTATGAAAATACCCCGAGAATTGAATTCTGTACTTGGTCAAACTTTGAGCGATATTTTCCTCTGATAACACTATTTATCGGAATTGAGAAAAGATTTCACTGGTGTAGCTGGGACTACTCTTCCTCTATACACCAATAAACAAGAGACAGTCATAAAGTATGCAAGTGCCTTCTTAAAGGGGTCCCTTGTGTAATTTTAAAAGGACAACCCTGACCATGAAACAGCCCATGGGGAAAAAAAAGCAGTTACTCCACACACAGAGGGCCACATTGTGATGCAAAAAGTAGTGAAAAGTCCCGTGTTTTCATCTGCAAAATGGAACAAATTTGTATATGAATACATGATGCAAATATTATTTTTTCTGAGCACGTTTGTTTGATGTATATAATCAGGAGCGTGTATGATTCATATTTGTATATGGTTTTATTTTTTTCAGACGTTAACTGTTTTATATCTGATCTGTTAGTTTAATATCTGTATGTTGTTATTATTGCCGTTATCTTGCCTTATATAAACTGGCAAATTCACGTCCTATTCTTGCGATTTTGTGCGCAGCCTTTTTAAACGGGCTAATGCAAACTAACAAATAGATTTTACAGATTGCAACTTGTGTAAGTAAAAACCACCTGATAATAAAAATATACATATGTTCATGTGTAACAGGAAAGTTTGAAAGGCTTGTGCTCCATTACACCTTCTTTTGAAACTTCAAAGTTTGAATAAAGTGCTTTTTTTTTACCTTGACAAATGTGAGGGCCAAATTGTGTAACTTTCTTTGTATTTTTTTTGTGATGGCATTTAGTTGTATTTCGGATTTGAGAATCACTGGCCATCTCAAACTGTGAGTTTTTGTCTGCTGTTTTGATTCAAGAGTTTGCAAGATGGATAATGTCAAGATTGACATCCAATCAGATCATGCTGTTTCTGTGAACTCCTGGGTAGTGTATATATTACAGTTTATTATAGCATACAATGAAGATGAGGTATTCCTCTAAACAACATGCAAATCATCCACTATATTAAAAAAGGTCACACACTCTAATATTTTCTTGGGGAGCCTTTATCCTTGATCACAGCATGCAATCTCCATGGAATTGTTGCTCCAGTTGGTCCGGTCGAGGCTCAGCAACAATAATGTGGAAATAAAATGAAGTCAGCTGATGAGCTGAATATACTGAATGAGCAGGTTATCACATAAATGCCCCGCTCTGGGTCCAAGTGGATAACTAAACAAGTTGTTCCAGAACATTTAGTTCTGGCTACAACTCACCATTTGAACGCAATCGGTGTCAAGTAGAAGGGGTTTCTGCGTGCACATTAGTGTTCATTCCGGTTATTTGGTCGTTTTGCGGGGTTTCTTGCATCGTTTATATTTATGATTCTTTTTGTTGCTACCTTTTCTTTACCAGCGTCTCATAATCATTGAAAAATGCGAAAGCATGCCTTACGTCCTCGTCCACCATTTTGTTTCTGATTAATGATTTGGAAATGCGTGCTTGCATTTTGTCCCTCTAACTTCCAGCTTGCCACCGATTTGGGTGCTTGTGTTAAACCCGTAGGAAATTGTTCTGGGGGCAACTTGTTCCCATTATATCCATCGTGAGGTAATATCTTGATATACACTCGGTCCGAGTCTCAAATGACTTTCCATTCAGTGTGTGTAGGTAGAGTACCAAGGGTGTAGTACACTCATGTTGTCTGATCTACGTGTTGCATCATCCCCCTATCAGAACACTTTCTCATTGAACTGAATAAAGGCAGGACTTGTCAGTAATGTTCTTTTGACATGCATTTTTATATCTCTGCCACTAGGTGGAGGAGGAATCAGGTTTTCGGGTTCGCTGACCGTCCTGATGACGAGATGGTTAAAGTACAAGTGGCGTAGGACTTGAGGAGTCTGCGTGTAGAGATTCACTGTAACTCACTCACTGTGAATGATTCTGATTTTGAAATTAATCCAGAGATAAGGTCACAGGAAGGTCAAATGTCTGAAGTAAATTGTTCTAAATACCTTCCTTCCTTTTGGAAGAATATTTGAGGCTGAGGTTGTGAGGCATGTGGGATCGTAGCAAAGATCCCCATCGACATTATTAAAGTTCAGCTTGATTTTTACTGATCTGATGATTTTCTAGTTAAGACAGGTGGGAAAGGTTTGCTATCGATCACACTGATTTATTCAGACCTGTTTTTGTACATTGACTGGGGTTATTTAGCCAACATGGTAAGCTCATAAAAGAAAATCATATTTTTTTTCATATAAAATTATGAAGAAACTATGTTGAATGAGTTTTTTTTAAATAGCAAAGCTCCCACACGGAGCACCACTGAAACGGACAAAGCGTCTAACCGTCAAACGTCAAGAAAAACCTATAAGGTGTCACGCTGTCCCTCTATACATATATATTCCCTTCTATAAACAAGTTATTAAACTGAATTTCTCTTGATATACAGTACAGACCAAAAGTTTGGATGTCCATTCCTTGTGTTCTTTAGCCCAAACAAGTCTCTTCTGCTTGTTGCCTGTCCTTAGCAGTGGTTTCCTAGCA
>JAQMYF010000013.1:24521675-24534565 GCA_030014195.1 Neosilurus mollespiculum | reverse complement strand
ATGTCAATAGTCATGAAAAGAAAGGAAACTCATTGAATGAGAAGGTGTGTCCAAACTTTTGGTCTGTACTGTATGTAGGATGCGTGTGTGGGGTTTGAGAGTTCCTACCAAAAACTTGTCAAGTAAGAGAAATCATATGGGAGCTCCGCTTTTAGACAGTGCCGGAATCTCTATATTATTTCTTTCTTTCATGTAGGTATCCATTGTGAGACTGACTCCTCCTTTAAAACCTCGCCCTCTCTTTTACAGCCATATTCTCAAAGCCAGATGAATCTCGGCTCGTGTTCCCGAAAGAGCTTCGCCTCCAGTCTGTCCCGCTGTTCCTGATCTGTGATAACGTGCGAGACCCGGGGAGCCTGGGTACCATCCTACGCTGTGCCGCTGCAGCTGGCTGTGATCGTGTCCTCCTGACTCAAGGTCCCGCAGTGTGTATTTACTGTAAATGTTAAAACACTTTCACCAGTTAGTCCAGTCCTCACCTAGCTGTTCTCTTACAGGCTGCGTGGATCCATGGGAACCGAAGGTTCTACGTGCTGCAATGGGGGCCCATTTCCGTCTGCCCATTTTCCCTGGTTTGAACTGGGACTCCATTTCAGAGCACTTACCGAAGCCAGTGACTGTCCATGTTACAGACAACGCAAGCAGGAACATGAGGAGCGGCACCTCAGAGACTTGCACACCTGAAATGATCTGCAGTAATGCTGGATTGGACGAGTACACTGAGTCAGACTCGGATGAATCTGATGATGATGATGATGATGATGAACTGTCTCATCCATACATGGAGCAGAAGGTGTATCATGAAACTTGGGCACAGAGAAACACGGCACTTGTGATTGGTGGTGAGACACACGGTCTGAGCTCGGAGGCTCTGCAGCTGGCTCGGGAAACAGCTGGTTCTAAACTCTTTGTTCCTCTGGCTCCAGGAGCCGAGTGTCTGAATTCAGCCATGATGGCTAGCATCCTGCTGTTTGAAGGGCGGAGACAGTTGATGCAGTTTACACAGAAAGCAACAAGAGTAAAATCCTTCACGCGCTGATCTGTAATTCTCTAATTCAGGTCGGGACTTTGAAATTAAAATGTTTTTCATGACTGATTCTCCGTTTCATTTATTCTTCTTCAATAAGCACTCTATCCTGGACAGGATTAAAGCGAGGTCTGAGCCTGAACACTGGCAACGAGGCATAGATACACCTTAAACCACAGGTATCAAACTCAAGGCCCGCGGGCCAAATCTGACCCACCAACTCATTTTATGTGGCCCGTAGAGAGCTTTCAAAGAATATGATTACTGTACATTCTTTGCATCGACTGTTACCATGAAACCTCATTCATCAACCTTCCACTAGGTGGCAGCAGCCTATTTCAAGTAAAGTCATTCATGACTCAAGAAAGATTGCATGCTAGTTTGTTGCTGTTAAGCGTTGTCAGGTAATCCAAGTGAATAAAGGAAAAGAGGCCAAAGGCCAAAACTAACCATTTTGTCATGCAGATTTCATGGTTGCCCTTTTAGATGTTCAGTGATTATTTGGCCCTCAATCAAAGTGTAGTGATGTGGCCCTCAGTGAAAATTAATTTGACACCCCTGGTCGAAACAGTACATCATTAGACACCAAACACATGCACACACCTATTCACACCTCGGGGGAACTTAAAATAGCCAGGCCACCTACCAGTAAGTGTTTGAGAGGAAACCTGGAAAAATCCACCATGGGTACACGAGGAGAACATTCTCCAAAACAGGAACCAGTATGGACATGTACCTCAGTCAGAGGGAAGCAAAAAGAACATGGGCGTTGGGTGACTGAACAGAAGGTTGTGAGGTAAAATCCCACCAGCAGCATATTTGTTCAGCTGCTCGTCGTTTTTATTCTGGCTCAAGTCATTTCTGAAATGTGAAAAACTCTAACATTCAGAAAGCACTTTACGCTTCTTTATGCATAGTGGATCCGGGGTCTATCCTGGAAGCCCTGGGTGTGAGAAACACACACTTTTATAGCATAGAACAATTCCTGCAATGGGCTGGTGAGCTGTCCAGGGTGTACCCTGCCTTCGCCCAGAATCGGCTGAGATGAGCACCAGCTCCTTGCAGCCCTAATTAGGATAAAGCGGCTTAGAAAATGAATGTATTCCCACCAAGTCTCAGAAACGTGTGTATTAGTGGACTGGCTATGGCAGGTACACTAGTGAAGTGGCTAGCACCGTCAGCTCATGATCAGAAGGGTCTGGGTTTGAACCTCGTGGCTGACTGGGGAATTTCTTGCTGGGTACTCTTGTTTCCTCCCACAGTCTAATGAAATGCACATTAGGACAACCTACTGTAAATTGTCCACAGGTGTAGATGTGACTATGTGTTAGCCCTGTTCAGGGTGCACCTTACCTCTCGGCTGAAGTCAGCTGGGATTGACTTGAGGTCACATGCGCCCCTGATGGATAAGTATGGTATATAGTATAGAGCAGATAGAGGGAAGGAAACCTGCACGGATAGGGGGGAGAACGTTGCCATGATGCCACCCCTATGCTTTATACACATTTAAACAGTCTTTTGGTTAAAAAAACTTTATGTTGAGGGTGTGATATTTATTTTTATACCAACTCATTGATGCGGAGGAAATTACCTCTATGACCATTATAAATGTATCACATCATCATTGTGGTGGAAAAATATATGAGTGCTGTGAGTCTTGTTCCTGAGATTGAGCATTATGTTTAATACAAGACGAGAAGAGACACAGGACCGAGACAGTCAGTTTTAATGGCCAGGGCTCAGCAGAAACACAATGAAGGAGCGACAGAAGCTGTACACTAACGAATGCCTACATTTTGTTTGGAAACTTGCGAAATGCTATTCTGTGCCTTCAAAATTAAACTGCTTTATTAAACTGGACCTTCACAGAAAATCCACTGAAATGGGAGTGAAAAGGGAAAATACTGCATGTTACATCAAATATCAGGTACTACCGAGGAAGTTCATTTCTGGATCATTGTAAAAAAAACTGCTTTTACCAAAGAAAGAAAAGATTTTGTGAACTTCTTTGACAGGCATATTGACTTGTTCATGTATAATCAGCACCTATAAGGACAGAAGTGCAGCGCGTTCCTGAGACCCGGGAGGGCTGCGTCCTCAGAAATGCACCAGGATTTTCTCATTGAAAGCAGGATGTGGAAATAAAAGTTGCCTTATTCATTTTTAATAAAATAACATGAGAATATTTTAATCCAGGTGTACTGCAGCGGTAGGGATTCATCTACATTCTGACAACTGACGTACTGCCACAAAAAAAAAAAACCTTCTTTAATGATGCGTTTAGGAAATTTGACCATCCAGGCTGTAAATATGCAAGGCACCACAGGAGAGAGAGAAAGAAAGAAAGACTCCAGGGATGTAGGGTTGTGTTTTTTTAAAAAAAAAAAAAAAAAAAAAAAAAAAAAATCATGAGTCAGTACAAAGTGAAGCATCTCAGAGTCTCACAGGAGGAGTGGAGCGAGGTGGAAGTCAGGGGGGGGCTGATGGGAGATGTAGTACTGTCCAGCTTTATATCGGCTCCGGTTTGAGCTTCTCGGCTAGAAAGTCAGTGACAAACTGCTCCACCACGGCCGGCGTGATCTCCTCTACGTCTTTGACGTATTTGGCACGGGCTGACATATCCAGGATGGTGAGCAGTGGCGCCGCCTCAGGCAGGTTGGTGTAATCACGCAAAGAGTCGCTCATGTCGTCCTGCGAGAACATTAGAAACCTTCAGTTAATCCATCACCACACAGTTTACAATACATTACAATCTCTACTTGACATAAATCCTCACATTTCCCATGAGCACCATGTTAACCAGGTGATATGATTTATATGAAACTTTAATATGGACTCCTTAGTTCTTACTCCTTCAGTTCATTAAATCACTGTAGAAAAACCACTCTCTCTGCACTTCTCCACATGTCTGCTCATACAGCTCCATCATCAGTTATCTCCTAATATTATCTCCTAATAACCCAGGCCAAGCCTATAGGAGAGCGCACCCAGCACCCTAAAAAAAAAAAATATCATTAAGTACACCTGTTTCACCCAGATCATCCAAAAAAAACCCTAGAAGCACTCAGAGAGCGCAAACCTCCACCAAGGAAGGACAGTCCCTCTTGTTTAACCTCAGGTAAATGAAAAACTAATCATTTGTTCCTTGACCCATTCTCCACCCTCCCTGAAAATTTCATGAAAATCCGTTCTTAACTTTTTGCACTTTTGAGTTGATAAACAAACAAACGCCGGCAAAAACATAACGTCATTGGCGGAGGTAAAACAACAACAATAACAACACGGTTTGGATTAGGAATCGTAGTTGGTGCTCCACAGGTGTCTGAAATCAAAAATAAAGGACTGAAAATGGGTATAATATAGAGCTTTAGGTACTGCCTAAAAGCCGAGCTCCCATATGATTTCCCTTAACTGACATGTTTTTGGTGGGAAATCTCAAACCCCATCCACGTATCCTACGTATATCAACATTATTCACGTTTAGCTCCCGCCCATCAGGGGCTATAGGAATGGGTTCCATCTGTCCGTCGGTCACACTTTAGTTTCCGGACATTTACTTGCTGTGCGCTGAAGCTGGGGCTTTCAAACTTAGCATGAGTGCTAGGATGAGTTTGTATGTGAGTGACCTTGCCCTACTTTTCAAGGTCACAGAGGTGAAACCATATATTAGGTTTCCAGGCATTTACTAGCCACGTGCTGAAGCTGGGGCTTTCAAACTTGCTACACTTGTTCTGTATTGGCATGTTATGAAATGGTCCTTTCGGCTGGAGCGTCTAGACCCCTGTGGTCTATTTTAATAATTTGTTCATAGAAAGGAAAAAAAATGAGTGAACCAAACACGCAATCTTAGTCGTCACATAACGTACATTATTTCGTAACTGTAGGTTTAGAGAGCGTTTCAATAACACAAGAATATCATTAGCGCATCACTTTGCTCTCTGACCTTTAACGAATGACGAAAATCTGCTGAATAAAAAAAAAAAGCATGTGTTGCAATTTGGGCTAATTATTATAGCACAGGAGTGCACACCAGCACCCGCTTAGCCCCCTATACAGTAGTGACGTTAGAAGGCCAGGGTTCTGTTCTCATATCCGAAAAGCTTGCTTTTTTTTTTTTCTATATGGTTTTAATGCATGGAACTGGATTTTGTGCTAAATTCACCTGTGAAGTCTGCGGATTATCAATAAAACTGAATAATGCCTCTTCCTTTGAAGCAACATTTAGAACTTTGATAAGCAACAATCAAAGGAGACTCTGTGGCCAGAAGTTTAAAGCGTGAAAGGCTCAGAAGTGTGGAGTCACACAGGGCTCAGTGTTATCTCTCATTAGATCCCGCATGGCAGTTAGGAGACCGCTTACTTTGTTCTCTCTTCCCTCAGCAGGAGAAAACAGGAGGAGGTAAAAAAAACATGGCTCCCCTCCGAGCAGGATCTAACAGCCTACTGAGCAGAAAAAAAATGAAACAGAGATGCAACACATGGGGTGCAAGCAGTGTGTGTGCGCATATGTTCTTCTCCAACCATGAGACAGCCGGAGAGAAAATCACTGAATGTATTTTCTGCCTTTGCAGCCTTTCCTCCAGATCTACTTCAGCATTTCTCTGTTTAATGCTCCGTTTAAAGCTTATCCAAACTCAACACTATATGGCCAAAAGTGTGTGGACACCTGTCCTCGACACCCATACGAGCATGTTAAAAATTCCATTCCACACTGAATTCTCTGTTACAGTGGTGATGACCTCCACTCTTCGGGGACTAGATTTTGGAGCATTTCTGTGCGGCTTTGTGGTCGTTTAGCCACAAGAGAATTCCTGAAGTCAGTCACTGATGATGTTGAGGAGGTCTGGGGTCCAGTCACTCTTCCTGTTTATCCCAAATATGTTGATTACGAGAGTTTGAGGTCAAGGCTCTGTGTAGGACACTCGAGTTCCTCCAATCCAGCCTTGGAACATGCAACAGGTATCAAAAGCACTTAGTTCCAGTGAAGAAAAAAAACCTGCAATTCTACAGCGTATAGAGATTTTATACCCTGCCCTGCCAAAGCTGTGCACTAGAAAACATTTTAGCTTTGATTACAGCTGCATTCGTCGGGTCACCGTTTCAATAAATTTATGGAATGTCGTGTTGAAGTTGTGTGGAACTTTTTCACCAAGATCGTATGTTGAGGAAGGGAGAGTTGTGAACTATGTAGTGAGAACTATTAGTGAGATATGCTAAGCCTGAAGCAAACAACTTTAGTTTTAGTATATAATAATGTGTCATCTGTATACACAGGAACGTTAGAAAAGCAAATAAAAAGTCATATGTATGGTTTATTCTGACATTTTTAACTGCTTCTGTTGAGCGGATATTGGGGGTTCTCAGGTATAGAGAGTTCTTATAAACTGCGGCGTTTGGATGCTGTAACTCCCTCACTCTCACATACTCATGCAGGTCCGTCGACAGTGAGGTGGCTGATTGCCTCATGTTACAGGGTGCCCTCTTGTCTGTCTCCCTTCTGGTTCTCTCTTTTTAGTTACGCTGTCATAGTCAGTTATGTCGGAGTCCCTGCTTGCACTCAGCACTAATAAACTCTATTATTTAACCATTACACTGTTATGAGCATACCTAACACCCCCCCACCCTTTGTTTTTGTTGAGGTACACATGCTACTTGAGATACCAGTGATCCTGATTCTTCTGCTCTCTGAATCCTGTGATCCATCCTGATGCGCTACTACTGGTTGGAGTTCTCATCTTAGAAGCCCCTTGCTCCTGCTGGTGATGATCCACATGGACCTAAATACACACTCAGAAACTGTGCTGGTGATATAAAATCTTATTAAAATGATATAGGACTACAATTACCATTACAGTTATAATGTAACCAGCTAAACAGTTTCTGCTACATGATTTGTATTTTTATCTGGTTTCACCCAAATGAGGATGGGTTCCCTTTTGAGTCTGGTTCCTCTCAAGGTTTTTTCTCGAGTCGACTGAAGGAGATTTTCCTTGCCACCGTCACCACGGGCTTGCTCACTGGGGATGTGTCGGGTTTATTGAGAAATGTTTAAATTCTTTATCAAATTTGTTTTTACTGTGTGAGGCTACTTTGCGACAATGTCAATTGTAAAAAGCGCTGTACAAATAAAACTAAACTGAATTATCATCCCGAAATAACAAACCAATCAGATCGCACCATTCGCTCATACAAAGCCATACGTAAATATTATTATAGTGTAGATAAAAAATATAGAATAGGAATGTTGGAATTCATATTAAACTCTAATTTCACACTCCCTCCCATCTCTTATATACACATAACCAAACAATCTCATCTCTCTCTCAGCTTCCTCTGTCTCTCTTTCTCTCCTGTAGAAATATATTTCCAACAGCCACTAGGTGGCGGTAGAAATAAAAACCTGAGTGCATAAAAAAATCTCAGCTTGTCCATTCCAGCTCTGACTTCATTCCAGTGAAACCATGAGCAAGTCCACGTAGCAGTAAATGCATTAAACCACACAATCAGATCTCCAAGCCTCTGAAAGAACTACTTTAATGTTCTGCTACCTAAAAAGGACAAAAATGTGAGCTCTGGAGTCGGTGACATAATTTTTGTTGTTGTTGCGGAACTGATTACAGATCAAGTTCAGTTTAGAAAGCAAGACAAAAGAGTAACCCGGCCTCACAGCTGACCTGCAAATCCATATTGTGATGCTTACACATTTCGGACATGTTTGTTACCGTAAGAACAGAAAGAGCGGTTTGGAATGCTCGGGCCATGTAGTGGTGATTACACACTTCCTGTAATCTGGCAGCGAGAGAAGAAGCAGCATCAGGCAGGAGGGAAGCTATGACATTACTCATAATTGCTTCCTTTTCCAGTCCAGATGGAGGCCATTGTCCTCTTGGAGGCTGCGACTAAAACCCACTAGAACTCACGCCACTGGCTTGCAAACAAAATCAATAAGAAAAAAGTCAGAGAATCCTCTCCAAGCTCTGATAAAGTCTGAGGAGAAGCTTTAAACCTGGAGCTCGGGAGAAGAAACGTGAAATCTGTCTGGGGCATCCCGCCTCCCTGATAGGAGGAGATTAGATCTTGCAGATTGCCTGCCTTTCTCCGCTGAGCCATATGACTTCTTTTATTCTGCACGGCTGCTATGCGTGAATAAACTGCTCTTCAGAAATATATAGTGTGCAATAAACTCCCACACTGTCGCACTGATTGTCGCAGTGATCTATGGCTGCCTGCTGAGTCATAACCAGATAAAGTTCTACGCAGTGTGAAGATTCTTATGCTTACTGTAGCTTTCCAAACACTCTGATAAACCCGGAACAACCAACAGTGCAGATCGACTCTGGCTTTGGTATGTACACATTATATTCATGTGCATACACAGACGGTAACTGATTAAAGAACAACCCAACATATATCTGTTGGACCATCACGAGTCATCAGAACATCAAGACAGCACTCTCCACCAACACCATCATCAAACCGCTACCTGAAGCCATGTCTTTTGTCATTCCTGGGGTTCCAGAGACTCGGAGAAGCTCTTCTGGCCCTTGTGCTCTGATTCAGTTCTATAACAGAATCTCAGACATTACGTGGTACTAAAGAACTGGTTTATCTTTCCTACTGCAACTCAAAGGCACTTACCCATGGGATGCAGTGTAACAGTGTTTGGGTAAATATACTGAATGAAGCCGTCTGGAACTTTAGTAATAAATGGACAGGTAGCAAATAACAGCAGCTTAAAACACAACGTCTCCAGTGAAACAGATCTTAAACTGATTCATATCCTATAACTCGTTGCTGATGTTCTCTGGCATCATTGCTTACTGAGTTGGACACGCTTACTGTATATAAAGTTACAATTACAAACAAAAACACAAACATACAGCACTTCTACAGCTATTCACTGAAGAGAAAATATTCCTGCAGAATTTAAATTTTTTTTACAAAAAATAGCGGTGGTGGGTGTATTCCAGAGGGGTTTTTTTGGTCTGTTTTTTCTATCAAGTTTGCAACTTTTTAATCTTTAAATTTAAAATTTATTTTATAATAACTATAAAATAATTTAGTTAAAAAATCATTGCAGACTGATATGCACTCACACTGTTCTTTAATACTAAGAAACTCATATTAGGGTGAACACATTACCCTGTTTTTCTGAAGTATTATTTATTATTATTATTATTATTATTATTATTATTATTATTATTTTTAATTCATTCATTTTCTAAGCCGCTTAATCCTAATTATGGTCGCAGAAGGGGTTGGTGCCCATCTCAGCCGACTCTGGGTGAAAGTGGGGAACACCCTGAACAGCTCGCCAAACCATCGCAAGGCCAACACACACACAACCATTCACACTCATACTCCCACCTAGGGGCGATTTGGAACAGATAATTAGCTTGTGCATGTATTTGGACTGTGGGAGGAAACTGGAGTACCCGGAGGAAACCCATGGAAGCACGGAGAGAACATGCACACTCCACACAGAAACGTCCCGAGCCTGGGAATCAAACACGGGACCTTCTTGCTGTGAACCTGCTAACCACTCCGCTACCGTGCTGTCATTATTATTATTATTATTATTATTGCTGTTGTTGATATTATTATTGTTATTTTTATTATTGTTGTTGTTGTTATTATTATTGTTATTATTTTTATTGCTGTTGTTGATGGTATTATTATTATTATTATTATTGTTGTTGTTATTATTGCTGTTGTTGCTATTATTGTTATTATTATTATTATTATTATTATTATTGTTATTATTATTATTGCTGTTGCTTTTATTATTATTGTTATTATTATTGTTATTATTACTATTGCTGTTGTTGTTATTATTGTTATTATTATTATTATTATTGTTGTTATTATTATTATTATTATTATTATTGCTATTATTGCTGTTATTATTATTATTATTATTCCACACTTTTTCCAGATCTAAATTCTCCTATAGTTTTTGTACTACAAACTTTGTTCCAACTGTAAAATGTACATGCTTGCAGTTTTTAGACAAGTGCACTTATTCACCTGTTTAATCCATTCCTCTGTTGTCCCCCAGTATTCAAAGTAAAATTCAAAGCATTCCTGCTCGGCTGCTGCTCGCACCAAATGGAGCTCTTCATGTATTCATCGTTTATTTTCCCCATATGAATCTATTTATTCCTGCCCTATAGAAATACACTGGGTTTTGGATTTAAAGCTCTGGGTCTGCTTTCATGTGAAAATTATCACAGTCCCTGCGTTACCTCAGACCAGGTCACGTAACACGCGTCAGAATCTGTTTCACTCGTCTTTTCTTGTTTTTTTATCCTTTCTTTTTCCTTTTTCACATCAATGCATTTTCACTTTCTTTCTAACTGGTTACTTTTTACTTGATAGCCAGTAAACCTGAAATATTACAGCATCTCTCACAACCACTATCTTGACGCCCCCCCCCCAAATTTTTGAAAAAAAAAAATCAGTTTTTTTTTTAATATCCCTCATTTATCCCATTTACTTCAGAGCAATTCTCAGAGTCTCTCAGCTCAGCCAGTTTTCAACATACAGGCACAACACTTGGAATTCTACATCAGCTCTCATCACCAAACACCCCATGCTCACCCACAATTGTCTTTTTTTTTTTTTTTTTTTTTACACCGGAGAAATTACACTTTTCTGACAGAAATGTATCTTTTGTTTAATGTATTAATATTTAATCGTATCCAATTGCCACCCCTCAAGTATTGCCTTCCCTGTCACATGACCACCACCAACCAGGGTGTAAGCCCCTCCGTGATGTGCAGTGCTGCCACCCACCTGCATATTTAGCCCACAGGTGCCCATGGCAAGTGATCGCTATGAGTGACAAGGAAGTGAGCATATGCCATCCCTCCCTCCCGTGAATTAGCTCCCATGGACTCCTGGTCACGGCATCAACCTGGATTTGAACTTGCGATCTCCGGGGTTGATAGCCACACACCTCGTCTATGCGCCACTAATCCATTTATTACACACAGGGGCACACACACACACACACACACACACACACACACACCACTAGCCCTGACATATAGCAGCTGTTGTGGGACCTGAAGGCTACACTGTCCAAACAAATTTGACTATTTTCACTCAATCTGTTGCTGTAAACACAGACATTATTTACAATCTAAAACGCAAAGTAATATTATCCTACAGGCTACACATGAATAGTGTGTGTATAGCCAACATATAGTAAGTCAGTAATACAGTGTCAGTATCTTTATGTATGTATGTATATGTATATATGTGTGTGTGTGTGTGTGTGTGTGTGTGTGTGTGTGTGTGTGTGGCTGGTATTAGTTTACACTAAGTGTACAAACTTTTCTCCAAGTCTGTCACTAATACTACTGAAACATAAACCATAAGAGCAGAGACATACCATAAGGAGGAGAAGATCTGATCATATATACAAACATGAACACACACACAGAGAGAGAGAGAGAGAGAGAGAGAGAGAGAGAGATTCGACCTCTCAAATCTACATACTCTCAGCTACCCACATGCACTGACAGGTGAAGTGATTATAACATTAGAAAAAGCAGTAAGGATCTGAGTGACTGACAAGAACCACATTGTGATGGTTAAACGACTTGGTCGATTTGTCCCCAAAACTGCAGGTCTTGTGGGATGTCCAAAGAAGGACAACCAGTGAACTGGCAAGAATGTCATGGGAGCCCACGATTAACTGACATGTGGGGAGGAAGGGCGCGTGTGTGTGTGTGTGTGTGAAGGCCTGTACATCAGGTCCGATCCCACAGAGGCACAACTGCTGAAAGTGTTAATGCTTATTTCTCTTCAGATCGTATAAGTGATAATGGTGGCTATGATAGAAAGGAGTCAGAACACACAGTGCATTGCAACATGCTGTGTTTGGGGCTGCCTCACCACACACCAGTCAGGTGGTGTTAATGTTATGGCTGATCAAAGTAATATGTGCTGTGAATAATTCTACAGCACAGACATTATATTTTCAAAACTTTGACCACAGGTCCAAAAAAGTGAGTTTCACATGATGACACACACAAACACACACACGCAGATGCAGTCAGACAGACAGACAGACACACAGGTACACCCACAGATATACACACAGACATATATATGGATATATACACACATAAAGAGACACACAGACCTCTCCAGCCACAAAAAAGAGCAGTGGGGTTTCCTCATCCTTGGCTTTGTACTTGGCTATGATCTTCTCAGCAATTGGCTGGATGAGCTCCTTGGCTGGCTCCAGTTCTCCCTCCTCCTCCGCGTCTGAAACACAGTCAACACAGACAGTATATATATATATATATATATATATATATATATCACACAGAGAGAGACAGAGAGAGGGGTATGATAAGGCAAAAATGAAATGAACCATCATTTCCAGCATAAGAGTGATGAGGAGCAGAAAAGAATGGAATGAGGGAGGAACGGATGGATGAAGGGACAGAAGCTGAAGAATGAATGTAGGAGGTGGGAGGGGAAGGAGAGAAGAGCAGATGGCCTCAGAAAGCCTCCCTCTGACCTGATCTCATAACGGCCTGAGGGCTAACCTTATACATGCTTCTCTCTAACTCAGAAGGGTATACACATTATTTTTTACATAGACTCACATGAGCTACACACACACGCACACACAGCTGCGGTTTTCTCTTCAAATAAAATTACTATTCTACTATAATAATATTATTAAATATGAAAAAGAAAGAGGAAATTGTGAACTGTATAAAAACAAACCAAATTATTTATTATTATTAAATTATTATTATTATCTTTTCATATTAAACAACGGAAATCTAAAGCCAAATGCTTACCATTCCATACCTTGTTTAGTTACTTTATGTTATCATTT
>JAQMYF010000013.1:24508047-24520491 GCA_030014195.1 Neosilurus mollespiculum | reverse complement strand
CTTTATTAGTGGGCAAACCAACAAAATCCACAAGGGATCAAATACTTTTTACTCTCACTGTATATATATATATATATGTGTGTGTGTGTGTAAAAAATATATATAAATATTTTTATGGGGTTGGTATGGGGAATTCGTATCTACTACATGGGAAAGGCATGATCTGACTGGTTTACTATCTAGGGTTGAATAACAGTTATGCAAGGGGAATATTCATTTTAGCAACATCCACCAATCCTGAGATGCATAATTGTTTTAGTATATACTACACGGGCACCTTAGTAAAAAACACACACTAAAACTGGTGGGGGAAAAAATTAAATGGTGGACAAAAACTCATGGTTCATCACGTCCACTGATTCTGAAATCCTACAAATTAAGCAAAATGTCATCCCAAAAAATATGAAGAAAGTCAATCGATGTGGGCTTCACATGTTTTAAAAAAAAAAAAAAAAAAAAAAAAAAAAAAAAACTCAAAAGATAGTGTCATGAAATGTGAGTGAGTACTTTGATCGAGCAGGTGGTGTGATCACTGTCACTCCTTAAAAAAAAAAAACCCATAAAAATAAATCTTGTTTTAATCACACATACGCTTACACATGCACACTCACCTACAAACAGAACAAGACAGGGGCCCTCATGGAGCTGGACGGCATTGGACTCACTGAGCTCCAACACAGGCCGTGGGTGCCAGGGAAAAAGATGGCATTCTGGGTCATTAAGCACCTCCACCCGGCCCTGCCGCGTGATCATGTGACCCTCCATGTCCAGAAAAATCAGTGTAGGGATCCCTGTAGCACGCGCACACAAACAATTTATCAGAGCTTATAACTTTAGTTTGAGAGTCACTTCCTCCATCTTAAATCATCTCCGTGTGTAAATGTAGTTATTACAAGTGAAAATTATAATGTATTTACCATTTGCTTGATTAATTTCTATGTGACAGGAATTCAGGTATATATATATATATATATTCGTATACATGGATGGCTGGATGTGTGTTTATGGAGTGTGTGTGTTTGTGCACAGCTGTGTTCTAGCTGTCAGGAGGAGTCTACAGGTTGGGGGAGGTTTAAAATTTTAAATATATAACATTTTCATATACGTGCACACACACACACACACACACACACACACACACACACACACACACACGCAGACCACTATAAACCAGTTGTCATAGGTAAAAATAAAAAAAAAATAAAAGCAAGCATGTATGTATTTATTACAGTAATTACAGTACTGTGCAAAAGTATTGGAAACCATTTTCTGGCATAAACTTTTTTAAACAGATTTTTATTTCATGACTTGTGTATTAACAAGTCAGTAGTACAAGGGCATTTTTTGGGGAAGTGGTTAGGGTGCTGAGCTCATGATCAAGAGGTTGTCGGTTCAAATCCCCGTTAGACCCCACCATGCTAAGACCCCTGGGCAATGTCTTAACCACAAGTGTGCCCCTGTCCACCCAGCAGTATAAATGGGTACCAGTAAAAAATACTGCAAAGGTAACACACAACCTACAATGGACTGGCGTCCCATCCAGGAGGAGTTGAACTCCTAGTCGCTTCACGCTACAGAAACCCGGGATAAGCACCGACCTGATGAGCCTCTAGGCTCGGGTGTAAAAAGCCCAACAGACTTACCTTACCTTACAAGAACATTTAAAATTTCCACACATATGATGTTCCGCACAAAATGAAATGCTCAGAAGAAATACGAATAAAGAAAGCAGTGTTTTATGCAAGAGACATTTTGTTTCTGACAAAAACATAATGAAGTCTGCTGGGTTTCACGTGCTCACGCAAGTTAACTGACAGGTGTAATTAGAAAAGAAATACATTGGGGGAAATATAGTTAACATCTTTAGACCTGCCTGCCAGTGCTACCCTAAATTTTATGACTAATGGATACAGGAAAACTAAACATTCTCCTTATTACAGACATCGTCATCTCCTTTGTAATTTCTAATAAGTTTATCATTTCGAATTTCTAAAGAGATAACACCTGAGTACTCATTGGTCAGCCTCTACTTCCTGAAACCTGAAACCACACCCCTTAATTATCATAACCGGAAGGAAATACAAGAAACTAGAGGGGCACTCAGAGTGCAAGCTACCTCCACCATGCAGCATGGTTAATGCCGCAATAAATAGGCCTATATGGGTACTGGTTTTAATTACCCATGAGCTCGTACCATATATTCTACAGTACAAGAACGTGACCAAATGACTGAGAAAACGTTTTTGAAAACTCATTAGAAAAATTTACAAAATGGCTCGGATTTGACCTTTCAAGGCCACTCAAGGTCAAAAGGAAGTTGTCTCATTTGAAAATCCGGTTTCCTCTTGGGTGGTCCATAGTAACAGCATGTCTATTAGCATCTATCGTTTTGAAGTTAAGTGTAAACTTTGTGACGTTTCTCTGACCTTCACCTTTGACCTTGATACCCCAAAATCAAATCATCTCTGGGACTCAGGTAGGGTAGTGGTTCCAACTGTGGTTGGTGAAAATCCTTGCATGGGTGTGGTCAGGATTTTGTTCATAAACAAACTGACAAAAAGACTTCGGTAACTGTAACACCTCCTCCAGAATTCATATATACTCATTATAGTGGTGATAATAAATATAAATAATAATAAAGTAAATAAATAAAATATAAACAATACACATGCATTAAAAACAGAGAGAAATACATGCATAAAAATAAATATAAGAAAACATAGTTTATTTTTTTAATTATGACAATGTTCCACCACACACCACATTTGCACACACACACACACACACACACATATACACACACACACACACACACACACACACAAAATCTGTCTGCACCCTGGTGATCTCTCAGCCCCTATTTGAGATTGGCTACGTGGCTGCACTGTGTGCTCTTATCACACTCAGTCAGTAAGCGAGCAGCTTTTGGTCAGCGGCTGTGTCGATTCCCGCAACCAGCAAGAATTCCACTCATTCCAGCCGCGCCAGGCTGGGAGCCAACAAGAACTGACCGACTGCCTCAGAGGGAAAGAGATTAGAAAGATAACGAGAGAAAGAACCATGTGGGGAAGAAAAGAGAGACGAAAAAACGGAAAGTACCAAAGTAATAAAGCAACATAGTAGAGAGAACCCATTTTTTAGATTAACAAAAGTCTGAGCAGTGTTAGAATTATTCATGTGAGTGTGAATGGTTGTATGCGTGTTGGCCCTGCGATGACCTGGCGAGCTGGCCAGGGTGAACCCTGCCCTCGCCCAGAGTTGGCTGAGATGGGCGTCGGTCCAGAAACTGAATGAATAAATGAATGAAAAAACAGTAAGCTATATTATAGCTGTTTCTTTACTGAAAACAAAGGCAAACATTTCCGGAGCCTAACTGTCTATATTATCTTGAGTTGTCTGTCACCGGCCAATCAACTGCCCACATACCTGCATCAACACCCCCCCAATGTGAAACAGCAACACCAGCCGGCATTACAGCTGCAGGGAATCAATAAAACAGGCTTTTGAAAAGCAGACTCTGATAAAAGCTGTCCATTTGATGTGGAAGTAAAGCAAGTTTTCCCCAGAGGCAGGCCAGGAATTTTTCTGAACACACCTCCAGCTTTGGCCTTTACAGAGAAGCCGTAATACTGAGAGCGGGTGTGGGGAATGCAGCATCCTACAATAACTCAATAGCAAACTTGATCCGCTGCCCACATTCCTTAAACTCCACAGCTGTGCCTCTCCCCACCCTCTTCTCCTCCTTCTCCTTCCATGTCCATTCCCTTAGCCTCACCACACCAACACACATCTCTCCCTTACAGTCACAGATAACCTGCCAGTCACACACCTTGTATGCCGTAGAGTCTGTTGAGGCGGGATCTCCTGGCCTCGTCTGTGTATGGCACGGCCAGCCACGGCATCTCGCTGAAATACTGTGTGAAGGAATCTTCAGATCTGTAAACATAAAGATGATATTTATATAGGTTCCACACACAACAGGGGAGTCCACCTATCCATCCATCATCTACCTACCCATCCATCCAATCTCCCATCCACCATCTCCCCATCCAACTATTCATCCATCCATCTATCCACCCACCTACCCACCAGTCCATCCATCTACCTTCCTATGTATCCATCCTTCCATCTACCCATCCAGGCATCTATCCAACCATCTACCCATCCAATCATTTATCCATCCATCTGTCCAACCATCTATGCATCCACTATCTACCCACCATCAACCCATCTTTCCATCTACCATTCACCCCTCTATCCAACCAGATACACATCCAACCCTTTATCCATCCATCTATGCATCCACCATCTACCTACCCATCCATCCAATCTCCCATCCACCATCTCCCCATCCAACTATTCATCCATCCATCTATCCACCCACCTACCCACCAGTCCATCCATCTACCTTCCTATGTATCCATCCTTCCATCTACCCATCCAGGCATCTATCCAACCATCTACCCATCCAATCATTTATCCATCCATCTGTCCAACCATCTATGCATCCACTATCTACCCACCATCAACCCATCTTTCCATCTACCATTCACCCCTCTATCCAACCAGATACACATCCAACCCTTTATCCATCCATCTATGCATCCACCATCTACCTACCCATCCATCCAATCTCCCATCCACCATCTCCTCATCCAACTATTCATCCATCCATCTATCCACCCACCTACCCACCAGTCCATCCATCTACCTTCCCAGGTATCCATCCTTCCATCTATCCATCCAGGCATCTATCCAACCATCCACCCATCCAATCATTTATCCATCCATCTGTCCACCCATCTATGCATCCACTATCTACCCACCATCAATCCATCTTTTCATCTACCATTCACCCCTCTATCCAACCAGATACACATCCAACCCTTTATCCATCCATCTATACGGCCACTATCTACCCATCCATTCATCTACCTTTCCAACTATCTACCCATTCATCTGTCCAATCCACCCCCTCTCTCAACTATCAACCCATTCATCCAACCAACCATCCATACAAGGTTGCACGTGTGGTTCTTTCCAGGTATGTAAGACATGTGATGGGCCTCACATGTAAATACAAGTCTTACCTGTCAGCACTCACAAACACAATCTCAAACTTGTGTCCAGACTCCTTCACTTTCCGATAAGACTCCACCAGCACTCGAGTAAGACTGCGGCATGGAGGGCACTGCATCCACCCAAACACACACACACACACACACACACACACACACACACACACACACACACACACACACACACACACACACGAACAACAGGAAAAGAGCAATGACACAAGCCTGAGATTTACTTGAAGTCTCAGCTCCATAAAACCTGTACGCCCTGTTTCTGAGGATAATCTTCACTGGATTTCTATCTACGAAATACTGCTGCTGTAATCAGACTGGAGGCCGTCTATCCCGGGACACTTATAAACAATATGCTGATACTGAAGTTCTTTTCAACACCATTATTACCGTGTGATTTTTCTTTTTTACCACTTGTATATTGTAATTATTTATATATCAGTGTCACACAGATGAGGATGGGTTCCCTTCTGAGGATGGCTTCCTTCAAGGTTCTCTTTCTATCTAATGTCATCTCAGGGACCATAGTTATCTCTGGCTTCCTCATTAAAGAAAAAAAATCCTCATCCGGCTTCCTGGAAATCTGCTCTGGGACTGAACCCATTGTTTAAAAAAAACTACAAATAAAACAAAAAAAAAAGGGGGGAACAAGAGACCAATTACACACTATTTGCTTGCCTGAGGATAGTAGAGGTTACATGAGGTTGGGTTTATTAGTAATCCCATTCTTTTTTTTTTTTTGGATTACTATTATTATTATTATTATTATTATTATTGGTTGGCAAATACTTTTTCCTGATAAGGTGCTGCATCAGGGAACTGACAAATCTGCATTCCCACAGGGTTCCACCCAAACATAACCCTATATAGGCGTTTACTATAAACGTTTTAGCATCTTTACACATTCTATCAACCAAATTAATATTTTGTTGAATTTTATTTCAGTATTAACGTACAGTCCCAACTTTTTCTGATTTGGTAAGTTTTTATTTACTTGTAGTGTTTGTTTTAATTTTTATTTGACAGCTTATTACTGCCACTATCTGGAACTAGTCTGTTACTGTCTCATCTTCCTTTTTAAAGTGGTACAGCAGCCACGGTGCTGATTGAGGAGCTGGTTTATAATACGAAATAAACAAAATACAGTGAAAATACAGTGAAAAAGCTGTTGCTTGCTAGTCAGTTCTAGTGTCCCATGAACACACGCTGACTCTGCACTTTCCACTGAACGGGAGGAGAAACATGACATGATGACAGTTATAAATCCTCACCTGAGGGCACAGTGAGAGACTGCTTAGACTGATTACAGTTAGAAACTGATTAAAACTGGTCGCCTGGTTTCAGACCGGCTCCGCTATGCTTTCAGCTGCACATTTTGCGGTGAAAATGCACAACGTTGACCCGCTGCTGGTGAAAGACTTGTTTACTAGTGGTAATAGTAATGGTAAGCTAATGGAAATAATAGTGCAGATTATACACAATCTTTGTGTCCACTCACTTAGTTGATGCGTATTTCTAGTTTAGGCACCCTCGATAATCTACTCTCCAATAGATAAAAGTTACTGTTGGAAGGGTACACTCCACTCACCCAGTGAGCAGAGAAGTAGACCCCCACGTAGGAGCCCTCCAGGGTGCTGCTGTCTGTCGTCTGTCTATTGTTACTGAGCAGGGGTCCGGCCACCACCTCAGCAAAGGGCTTCGGCCCCCACGGGAACTCTAGACCTAAAATACAGAGATAGTAGTCATATGACCTCCACACATTTATAATCAGAGTAAATGCCACACACTCGATACAGGTTGGTCTTGGAAATTAAATTAATAAGAAATTAAGGAAATTAAATTAATGCTGAGTCTCTCTCTCTCTCTCTCTCTCGGATGGTTCTTGAAAAAAGGTGAAAAAGGTTTTCATGCCAAATAGAGCAGGATACACTTCCTGAAAGTATCCTTATACAAGTGCCTTCTTAACAAGAGCTTCATTAGACCCAGAGGCTGCATCCCACTGAGCAGCCCTTGCTCCTACTCTATTGTTAAGCGAGTGCTGGAGTGCTCTCTATCTGCGCGCTGCAGGCCGACACAGAGCCACCCTTTAGAAAAAAGCTGTGGCACACCACTTCTCTCTCTCTCTCTCTCTCTCTTTCTCTCACACATTCTGTCTCTCTCGCTCCCCTGCTTTTTCTCTCTCTGTCTCCTTCTCTATGCCTCTCTCTCTGTCTTGCTTTCTCTCTCTCTCTCTCTCTCTCTTGCTTTCTCTCTCTCTCCCTCTCTCTTGCTTTCTCTCTCTCTCCCTCTCTCTGTCTCTTGCGCGCTCTCTCTCTCTCTCTCTCTCTCTCCTGCCTGTACCGTACTGCTACATTCAGGCACCAAACATTCACAGCGACCTTCATAGCACACGCTGAATATACTGTAAATACACAGTCACACCCCATTAACAAATGGTGAATCATTAACAGCAGTACTTACTGCATTAACACGCACGCACGCACGCGCGCACACACACACACACACACACACACACACACACACACATCTGCTGCATGGAGATCTTTTATTTTGACTAAACTTTGTTTATTAATTTAGTTCATTGGGTAAGGTCAGAGAGCAAACAAAAGAAAAAGACAGGGACTTTGTTTCCACCTGGTGATATGTCGGCTCAGAGGGGGCTCTGAGTTTCCGACAGTTGCAGAGTTATTATAGCTTTGAAACCAGTTTTTTCACTGGAGTTTAAGTTAGTTATACTAAAATATGCTTTATTGCTATAGTTATATAGTCAAACACTACAATAAATAGTTTATAGTTACATAGTCAAACACTACAATATATAGTTTATAGTTATAGTCAAACACTACTATATATATTTTATAGTTATATAGTCAAACACTACAATATATAGTTATATAGTCAAACACTACTATATATAGTTATATAGTCACACTACTATATATAGTTTATAGTTATATAGTCAAACACTACAATACAGAGTTTATTTTTATACATTCAAACACTACAATATAGAGTTTATAGTTATATAGTCACACACTACAATATAGTTTATAGTTATATAGTCAACCATATGATATATAGTTTATAGTTATATAGTCAAACACTACTATATATAGTTTATAGTTATATAGTCAACCATATGATATATAGTTTATGGTTATATAGTCAAACACTACTATATATAGTTTAGTTATATAGTCAAACACTACAATATATAGTTTATAGTTATATAGTCAACCATATGATATATAGTTTATAGTTATATAGTCAAACACTACAATATAGAGTTTATAGTTATATAGTCAAACACTACAATACAGAGTTTATTTTTATACATTCAAACACTACAATATAGAGTTTATAGTTATATAGTCACACACTACAATATAGTTTATAGTTATATAGTCAACCATATGATATATAGTTTATAGTTATATAGTCAAACACTACAATATAGAGTTTATAGTTATATAGTCAAACACTACAATATATAGTATGGCAGTGGTGGCTTAGTGGTTAAGGCAACGAGTTAGTGATCCGAAGGTCAGCGGTTCAATCCCACTGTCACCACTGTTAGGCCCTTAACACTCAATTGCTTAGTTGTATAAAAAAATGATGAACTGTAAGTCGCTCTGGATAAGAGCGTCTGCCAAATGCTGTAAATGTAAATATATAGTTTACAGCTATACTGTCAAACACTACAATTTATAGTTATATAGTCAAACACTACAATACAGTTACTTCCACAAATGAGTAAAACTTTACTGTGCAAAAAGGAAGCTTAATGTTAACTGTGCACACAAGTGCCATCAGATCCTCTGGGCTCGGAGGAATGGGAGATGAACACACAGTGAAAATATGTACTGTGGTCAGACGAATCAGTATTCCAGGTCTTTTTTTAAAGAAATGGATGCTGTGTGGTTCAGACCAAAGAATAAAAGAAGCATCAGTAACAAAGTCTGTCCAGAAGTCAGGGTGTGTCATGGTATGGGGTTTGTATCAATGCCCTTGGTGAAGGTAACAAGCCTTAAAATGCAGAAAAGTCCATCAAGAATTTGGAGCAACATCTTTTCCAGGGACAGCCATGCATAATTCAACAAGACAAAACGCAACCACATTCTACACACATTACAAAGGCGTGGCTGTGGAAGAAGAGTGTCCAGGTGCTGGACAGACCTCCTGCAGTTCTGACCTATCCCTAACAGAGAATGTGTGAAGGATTTAGAAATAAAAATAAATGTCAATACAACCCCTTTACCATCACAAGTTTTTTTTTTTTTAATGTGATGCAAAAATCAATTGAAATTGAAATGTTATTTTGAAAAACGAAATTAATGGAGAACATCATCAAATGCAATGTTGCATTCTTGTGTGTACAATAAAAAGATTATTTACAAATGATTGTTTTCCATTTTCATTTCAATTTCAACAAGCTGTCCTAACTCTTTCTGATTTCGGGTTGTAATTTTTTGGTTGTATAATCTTTTTTTTTTTTAATTCCTTTACTGTTCATTGGTGCTATCTTCATGCTCAAGACAAAATTCGAGACAGAAAATAAATTTGAAATTAAAAGAAATGTTATCGTGCAAATTTATTTCTTTTCAGTTCATGTTGCACTTTTTTTTTTTTTTTTTTTAAACAATTTTTATTTTTATTTCAGTTAACATTTTTTGTCAGCTGCTAGTTCTTAGTTTTTGCTGACTATTTTTACCCTTGGACATTAGCTGTGTTTTATTACATGAAGAGCTGATATTTTCTTCTTATTAACTTAAGAGAAAGGAGAGGCTGCTACGACGTGACAACAGGACCTAGCAAATTTTGCCATGATTATTATGATTTGATGGCAATCGTGATAGAGCGTGGGAATCATAGTAGAGCTTCACAGATGTCGATGCACCATGATAGGGGATCTTGA
Source organism: Neosilurus mollespiculum (assembly GCA_030014195.1). Taxonomy (NCBI): domain Eukaryota; kingdom Metazoa; phylum Chordata; class Actinopteri; order Siluriformes; family Plotosidae; genus Neosilurus; species Neosilurus mollespiculum. Next base: position 24,510,486 of record JAQMYF010000013.1, on the reverse strand, counting down.
TGAACTTGGAAACACGATTCTTTCAAGTTTCACCCTGCCTCCTTTTTATACACCAATTGTGCTCCAAGTATGCTCATAAATCGTGGAACTCCACGGCTTTTTTGAATCATGGCCACTGAAGCCCAGTGTAAACCCAGGCTTACTATAAGTAAATAAAAAGGTTACAATTTTTGGTCTGTAATAAACATGCAAACTGTAATTACTGACAAATTGCTGTGGGATAGGAGGAATAATGCAGTTACTGTAAAACAGTCATATGTGGGGCGGTAACACAGCACCGCAATGTTGTTTATGATTCTCCCAGAACAGCATACACATGTGTTCAATTCAATACGATACAAATCCATTCAGAATAAGAATATCAACTAAGATTATTACTTATATTATTACAAGCATATTTACATCCCATCAATATCTACCTTTCCTTACAGCAGTTACAGCATGAATGCGCACACAAACACTCACACACACACAAAGAGAGAGAGAGAGAGCGTGAGAGAGAGAGAGAGAGAGCAAGAGAGAGAGAAAGAGTGAGAGAGAGAGAGAGCGAGAGAGAGAGAGAGAGAGAGAGAGAGAGAGAGCGAGAGAGAGGAGGAGGGGCAATTGCCTGGGGCACCTAAACCAGCGTGCCAAGAGTCTGGTAGTTTTCATCACTCAACTTGACTAAGAAACACTTACTTGTAAACACTTTTACTCTCACCGTGATTGACATAAGACCAACCTGAGCTTATTGTGTTTATATGACAGGTAGGGGAAGAATAACAATCATAATGAAAACAGACCTGTAACCTGGAAACAAAATGGTTTACTGGCACTGCTATGTGGTGATAATGTTACGCTGGTAACATACACATAGTAATAATAGGATCACTGTTCAGAGGCGGATCGTCAGACTGTCTGTACCTGGCAGGATTCGGGACTCATGCAGGATACTTTAGTCTGTGGGAGGACAGTCTGAAGCAGAAACTAGAGCGTCAATCTGCTGGCAGCTCCAACAACACGATGACAGACAGACTTGACAAATAATTGTATGGCTGTCTGGGAACGGTGCGTACGAGTGAATTCTGGATTCAGCCAAACATGACAAACATACTGGATTCTGGCCAAGATGGGTTTTTTTCCTGTGTGTGTAGAATAACATGTCACACTAGTATGTAATATTTACATATATTGAATTCGAATGATGTGAAACATTTTTATAAACTGTTTAATTGTTTCTAGACTATAATCAAGTCATATGGATTAGGATCCAAAACAACTCGATTAAAGAATGGAGGAGCTCATACAGGCCTAGATAACCAGCTTGTAGACATCCTGTTTGTTGGCAGAATGACTGTTTTTACAGCTGTTTGTTAAAGTGGCTATTAAAAGGATATCATCAAAGCCTTGGGCAAGATTAAACTGTAAATAAAGATACCAACACGTTAGTTTTTGCAATATAGCTACAACCTTGTTTCCAAGAATTCAGCCACAACACCACCCACACACACGCACACACACACACACACACACACGTCTAGTCTATAATTTAAACAACACTTACACTAAACACATTCGGACAAATATACGCAATATCTTCTCTTCTTTTTGAACCTACTGACCTAGCTACTGTTAAAATGCACAAACACAGTGTACATCAACACACACACACACACACACACACACACACACACGCACGCACGCACGCAAAAAAAGAGCTGCCGGGTTGAGAAACAGCTCCTCTTCCTCATCCCTGCTCCTCTGAAAGGAAGTGCACTAATGAGCAGAACGGATAATTCAGTATGGTTACTGTCAGCGTTGGGGTTCATTAGGCTGGGCAGGAATCCGTTATTCAGCTCATGGGAAAGCGGTCCCCTTTTGCTGTGAGGATTTCACACATGCCACTGTGCTTCTTCATCCACCCGATGACAAATGAGGCGTTCTGTGCTGTGCACTAAGGGGGTCTGGGTGCCATTTAAAAGTAGGGTGTCAAAATATTGATGGGGTAACACACAAGAAGACATTCCCTTCTACTCGTCTATATCAGTCTGTGTGCACAGCGCTTTAAGGTTTAATGGGCAGAGGAGATAAAAATTTTCTTTATGAGGAATCAATCATAGGCCCATACATGGCTGGGTCTCTATTGATCAAATTAGATAGATAGATAGATAGATAGAGACAGAGACAGAGACAGAGATTAGTGGCAGTAAAACAATACAATGTGTGCACTTGTGTATGTGAATGTGTGTGTGTGTGTGTGTGTTTGTGTTTGTTTGCATACACCTGCAGAGATGCTCACCTTTAGGGTCGTCTTTCACCACAAGTAGACCGTTGCGGCACACCACCTTCCCCGTTGCTGCATCCACAAACACCAGTGAGGGGATACTGGTCACCTTGTACTTGTTCCACAGCTTCATCTGTACGGGCCGGGAAGGGAGGGGGGAGCGAGAGAGGGAGGGA
>JAQMYF010000013.1:24490916-24501092 GCA_030014195.1 Neosilurus mollespiculum | reverse complement strand
CACCTATTCATCCATCTATACATCCATCTCTATCTATTAGTCCACCCATTCATCTCTATCTATTCATCCATCTATACATCCATCCATCCCATCATCTCTATCTATTCATTTATACATCCATCCATCCCTTCATATCCACCAATCTGTGTCTATCTAATTATCCATCTATACATCCATCTCTATCTATTAGTCCACCCATTCATCCATCCATCTCTATCTAGTCATCCACCAATTCATCCATCTATACATCCATCTCTATCTATTCGTCCACCCATTCATCTCTATCTATTCATCCATCTATACATCCATCTCTATCTATTCGTCCACCCATTCATCCATCTATACATCCATCTCTATCTATTCATCCATCTCTATCTATTCGTCCACCCATTCATCTCTATCTATTATTCCATCTATACATCCACCTCTATCTATTCATCCACCTATTCATCCATCTATCTCTACCTATTCATCCACCTATTCATCCATCCATCTCTATCTATTCATCCACCTATTTATCCATCTCTATCTATTCATCATTCAATCCATCCCCAATATTTATCCACACTACTGGTCAAAAGATTTAGAACACCTCTTTTCCCCCGTGTTATTAAAATGTAAACAGTTCACGTCTACTGAATGAGCTGAAAAGGAAATAAAGGTGAGCAGTATGTCAGAACTACCTTAGAGTTAGTTTGGGACGAAGTGATCAGAAAGATGAAGACAAAGCAAACAACAAGTGCAACACGTTCGTGGAAACTTCTGCAACAGTCTGTTCAATCTATTCATAAAAATATCACCTGATAAAGCAGGTGCTGGCACAGAGGCACAGGCTCCATGTTCTGGCCTCCTGACCCTGATCTCCTGAATGTGTTTCCTGAGCTCATCTGTAGCGCTACTGTAGAAATGTGTGTGGCTTAAATCCTTCTGCTGCACCCTGAAGATTTTTTAGTGTCAGTTGCTATCCTGGGTGAGAAGGCACTGACTAGAGGGTATATGTGCTTGTGTGTGTGTGTGTGTGTGTGTGTGTGTGTGTGTGTGTGTGTGTGTATTTATAAGGACAGCTGCGGGGCATTTTCAGGGTCGTGCTCCTGCAACCGTAGCTGCAACAAAGAGGTCAAGGGTCATGGCTTTTCTACAAAAGCGTAGCCTGGCCTTGAAACACTGACTCTGCTCACCTTGCACCGACCCCTGAACCCCAAAGACCCACAAGTTCTCATTAAGAACCAAAAAGAGCTGGGTTAAAATAAGCATAACCACAACCACAGCCTTCAAAGGCCCCAAAGCCTGTAAGGTAGACAACTCTTATTTTAAACCCTTTATTCAGGTCAGCCCACAAATCAGAGGATCAGGATGCAGGAACATGAAAAAAAAACAGTCATGTCATACATATGACACATCAAGTCTTTCACTTTGAGTATTTAAATCTTTAATGTGACATTATAATGTTTAAAGTTGATGCCGGTACATCCACCATCATCTTATACGCACACACACGTGCACACACAAGTAATGAGCTTAAACAAAGCTGCTCTGAAAGCTGAACATCATGTCGGAGGTGAACTCCTCCCAGACCGGAAAGCTGGTGTAGACAGAGATTACACAAACCGCGCTCTCACACACACATCAGACAAACATGACAATGTCACAATCTATTAAAACAATAATATGCCAATGTAGAACAAGCAAAGCAAGGTTGAAAGCCCCAGATTCAGCGCAACGGCAAGTAAATGTCTGGAAACCTAGTATACAGTTTGGCCTCTGTAACCTTGAAAACTAGGTCAAGGTCACTCCCACACAAACTTATCCTAGCACTCATAGCAGTGAACCAGCATAGCAAGTATGCGCACTGCAAGTAAATGTCCGGAAACTAAAGTGTGACAGACGGACGGAACCCATTCCTATAGCTCCTGAGCCACTTTGTCGGTGAAAGCTAAAAAACTAGAACGACTCCATGAAGGTGATGTGGAGTAAATCAGAATGATGTCACCTAAAATTGCTTGCAGTGTAACATTTTTTTGTGACAGAACAACTGGTTGCATATTGTCTACTGATTACTGAATGTAACTAAAGTGTACTTTAGTGGTTTTGGTGGCAATTATTTATGTGATAATAATTTTACTATCCAACGCTGCTCCCGTAGCCACTCCTCAATCACTACGGGACTTTTCTTTGGAGGTAATAGGAAAAATAACATGAGAACACCTGTGCGTGAAATCTTTTTAAGTGGGAGGACTGCTGAATGGCAGCCACCACACATAGCTTGGCAAAGATGGGGTCTCATACCCAATGGCAAGGAGAACCAAGACAATCGGAATTGCAGCCATGGAATTTGCAGCCAATGGAGTTGCTGCCCATCAACTGCCTGCTCCGTCTTTGAGAAAGAACTGAAGCCGGTTGACTAACAAAACTGCTGATTTGTTGGAACTGCAGCCGAGTTGACTTACAGAACAGCCAGAGCGGTGTAACCAGGCCATATCCCTGGCCGAGGGAAGCCATGGTGTACTAACAACTTACCCAAGGAGTACACCTAGGATAGTGGAGGAAAAGAGGTGCCTTTCCTCTCCATTCTAGACCGGCTCCATGCAAAGTCTAGCCACCGCCCACAATTTTAATATACCAGTAATAGCATCAACTCTCCAGAGTCGGAAGCGGAACACACTACAGTAATTCATTGCATCATTGCTTTCGGTTGTAATGTTTTATCTTTGTGTTTTCAGGAGTGTGTGGAAGCCTGTTGGAGAGAGTCGACGTGAAACAAGCGTTGCCCTTTGGTCGCTTCTACTCACCTCAAAGTGATATCATGTCATGTTTGGACTGTGACATTTTCAGCACCATTACCTCAAGAAAAACATCCCGGAATTGTTTTTAGCAACTAGGAAAACATTTAAATTTATTTTTTCATGTCCCTGGAAGCCTCCTCTATGTAATCAGACAAAAACACTCGTAAACTCTTAAAATTTATGTATATACCCTTTATACCCTGCGTTACACCGTGCAGCGTTTTTTTCTTTCTTCATAAGCTCATCCGGGCTGAAAATTCAAGACCCTTTATTAAGACCTTGTGATCAGGGCTCAGTAAGTCATCAACATTTAATCATAAGCCCCTATAGCCCTGAATGATCACTGAACCACGACTTAAGCTATTAATAAACTTCAAATCTTAAGAATGCATATACTAAAATCCTTATGCTCGCTCTGTTAGCGTTTAGCATAGGAAATACTAGCATGCTAATGAATAGTACACACACACCCTAACTTTTTCTCCTCAGATTTACACGATTCACAAGAATCTAGACGTCTCAAAATTCTCAGCCCTGGAAAAACTAAATCAGAAACAAAAACTAAATCAGAAAAATAAAAAACAACTTATTTCATCATTCATTTTCAGATATGAAAAACAAACAACAGTCTGCCGTCCCTGACTCTGGATCTTTCCATCAAAGTACAGCCTGCGTACTTGGTTGTTACCAACAATAGCCATAAGGTAACAATGTTTGAACACTTAGGCAAGACACAAAATGTGCAAAACTTAATGAGGGAGCGTGTCTGGGCTCAGCTTTAGAGAGCTTAGGAGCTCAGGCATCCAGGGGGAAGCCCCTCTGCATCGAAAGGAGTTGAGGTGGTTCGGCATCTGATTAGAATGCTTCCTGGTTGCCTCCCTTAAGAGGTGTTCCAGGCATGTCCAGCTCGCTTGAGCAATTATATATCCCTTCTGGCCTGGGAACATGACCTCGGATAAGCGGAAGAAAATGGATGGATGGAAAACCAAATAAAAGCTTATAAATAAATCCAATCACGGCCCTCTCCAGTTCTGTCTGATGCACGCCTTTCCATTTAAGGTTGTGCCGAGTACAGAATCTTTTTACACTCATTTCAGAGCATTGCTTATCTCTGCATGTGACAGATCATTTCTGAAAAACTCTTGAATGAAACTACCTCATGGTTCCAGGCAATCCGTTGTGTTATCACCAGAGAGCAACATACGATGATGTCAGCTGGTCGTGAAATAGCTCCCAGAGCACACTACAGGGAAAATTAAAAATCTAAATCAAGTGCATGCCCCACAGTCGGTTCTTTTGTTTTGGTATTTTAGATCTGAACATACAAGCAAATAATTAGTTTTCTCTTATCCGTTTAGTAGACTTTGCATACAGAATACAGAAAGAACAAGTAATACACGGACCTCAATTACTCTGTTCACTTTTCTTTCATTCTTAGGTTTATTCATTCTCACGTTAACACAAGTCATAATGTTACTTTAATTATTATTATTTTTATTATTTTTAAGAGCAGCTTCATCCTGGTCATCCAGTGAATCTGGAGCTCAAGGACACAGGAAGTGGGGTAACAATACACCCAGGATGGAATGTCAGCCTCACACACACACACACACACACACACACACACACACACACCTAGGAGCAATTTCCAGTATCCAGTAGACCTATAATGCATGGAGGTGGTATGTGAGAGATAACACAGGAGGTACAAGGTACCTCCGCCACACAATGGATAATGTAACAAATGGGCCGTGTAGAGGTATTGGTTTTAAATTCCCATGTGCTTGTCCTGCCATATGTTCTATAGTACATGGATGCGAAAAATTTGTGACTGTCTTCTGACCTTGACCTTTGACGTTAACATTCCAAAAGGAAATAATGTCTAGAGCTCAGGTAGGGTAGTGTCCCCACCAGGTTTGGTGAAAATCCATGCGCAGGTTTGGTCAGAATTCATTCACAGCCAAACTCAAACAAAGAATGGTGACTGAAATACCTCTGCCAAAACTCCGTTCTCTCCGGCATAAAAAACAACTCAAACAAATCACCACTGACAACTCAACCCCAAAATGGAGAAAATGACTTTAATGTCACTACCCCGTAAAGGCGTCGGCCTTGCTGATGTGCGGAGGGAGAGCGTGGTTGTGTGACGTAGAAGTGGCTCTTACACTTCTGACAGTGAACGCGCTTCAAAGCCACCAGCTGGTACTTCCTAAAACTGTAAGCAGTATGTTTCCGAAAATCCAGGTAAGGAGAAACATGTCACAGCCAGAACCAGGACCATGAATTTGTAGCGGTTCAGATGTGAAACAGGCTACGGTGTGCTCACTGTTCCTCTAAAGTGAATTACATACAGAAGCTTTAAGTGTCAAGTGTGAGAGCAAAACTCGGCTAAATGAACAGCACAAACACGTTATCATCTGCAAGACAGGAGTGAAGAAGTCTGCAGCCAGTGGATTTTACAGTGTATCTGGGTTAAGAGCTTTGATGTGAAGCTTATTCATGAAACAACTCAAACTAACTTGCAAACAAGAATCTTCTAAACTATATTCCATTTCTGACTGTAGATCCCCTCCCAAATCCACTGTCAGAAATGGAATAGAATAGAGAAGAGAGAGAGTGTGTGTGTGTGTGTGTGTGTGTGTGTGTGTGTGTGTGTGTGTGTGTGTGTGTATATATATATATATATATATATATATATATATATGACTAAAAATTCACTCTATAGCTTTTTATGAGGGACAAACAGTTTCAAAATTTCAAGCATAATGTAAACTCCCATTTTAGATTTTTTTTTAATAATATATTATGTGTAGTATCGTAATACAGCAATGAAAAGATAACTTCTGGAACATTATCATATGTTTAAAGTATGAATCAAATATGATTTAACTTTAAAGACTCGAATGTGATCTTACGCAACAGGACGGACATTTTTTCTTTGCATTGAAAGAAGGGGTATCTCAACGCCATGTTCACAAGACAGCAGCGTCTAAATGGCGGCTTTCTAGGGAAGCTCTACATCTACTAAAAGTTTGAATAGGTTCTGTAGTTTATTTCCACTGGCACTGCACTTCACCCCATCACATAAGGACAGAGGTTATGGGGAAATCATTCACTTTTTCTCAAAACATTTATCGGCATTATCATCAAGAAGGGTTCCACACAATGCTACCTGTCAAACACACATTGTATTATTTAAGAAAAATAAAAATAATCATAGTTATCTTTTGCCACGAAAAAAAATCCAGTGTTTACACAACGTGAATGGAATGTCGATTTTTTTTGCTTCCATTTTTTACTGCTTCCTTGATCATGTGATGGCTGTAAGAAATCATGGAAGATATACTGAGTGGTGAAATTATCCTTATTATCTGTTCAACATCCATGTAAATGAAAAATATACAAGTTATGATTAAATATTACAAGAATTATTTACGCCGGGCTTTCAAAGCTTGGGTATTACAATAGATCAGTAAGCAAATTTACAGTCATGTACATTTTTGTTGATGTTTATGACATGGCACATTTAAATACTCGACTCTGATTGGTCCATCACTACACTCAGTGGTCTTTTACTTCTTTATAACACACTGCTGTTAATTAAGCAAGTCAACAGCACAAACAATCAAGTCATTTTTAAAAGAATAAAATCAATTTGAATTGATTTCTTTAGTACGTAGTCTTGAAATAAATGGGATCGTGTTGAGTCAATTGGTGATTATTGTGAAATTTTACCCTTTAGAATGATTTAAGACTAATCAACCCGCTGTACATGATCCCTTAAAATAATCACCTGTAACTACACACCGTCGCATTTTTGTAGGCAACCATGAGCCCTATGAGTCCTGTATACTTCCATGGATTGGCTGTTATGCCACCACAGTAGCTCAGAACAACCTTCTATAGAGCACCTGGTACATTTTGCGCAAGAAACTAGAGAGAAGCCCCATAAGGACGACAAGAAAGAAGAAAAAAAAGAGGGAATAGTGCTTGCTGGTTTTGGCAAATAAGTTTGAGAACCCACTTTTTTTTAATGGAGGATGATGCTTATTATTTTGCAGGAAAAAAGCGAAGGTGTATGAATGTAAGCATTGGAAATACACAGTGGGATGCAGATGGCCACCGCACGCTCTAATACACACTTTGAAAAGGAGAGGTAATGGAGGGTAATGGAGGGTAATAGAGAGGTTTGCAATCACATGAATATTACATAGTGAATTTTTAATCTTGATGAATTTCACAGTGCTACGCTACAGAAATGTGCAATCGTGCTAACGGTAGAACGGATTGTACTAGTCAGATTAATTACCGCGCACTGATGACAGGCGATGAATTTGTTTACTTCAGGAGTGAAACAACACAAAATATCAGTGCAGTATGTTGAAACCATTTCATAATAGGTGATATTTTTAGTATTAAGGCCTGCTCAAAGGAGCAACTGGGAAAAAAAAAGATTTAAAACAAATAAGTTCAACAATATTCATAAGAGTCAATCAGCATTACAAAAGGTATTGAAACCCACAATACACTCGGTCATGAATCACAATAAGTGACATCACTGACCGGCCTTACAGATCAAACCGTACACTCCTGCGGAGCTCCTAACTACCCAGAGAGGGTAGGACGTGCACAAATGAGCAGGAGCTAATGTGTTTAAGAAAACCCACTCCACCGTTCCCGTCTCGAACACAGCTCGGTTTTTATTATGTAGGTCTCACTGTGTAAAAACCAAATAAACCAATAGACCAAGAATGAGCTCAAGCTGAGTTTTACATAAGACTTGGGAGCTGCGAAAGAGTGTGTGGAAGAGAAGTGCTGGAGCAGCTGATGGAGTCAGTGGGCCTAAACGCCTGTCAGGAAACCACGAGTAATGTTTTCCACTGCTGGAGATAAAGAAATCCCTGGAGAGGGAGAGAGAGAGAGAGAGAGAGAGAGAGAGAGAGCAAGACAAAAAGAGAGAGTGAGACAGAGAGAAAGAGAGAGAGAAAAAAAGCGAGAGAGCGAGAGAGAAAGAACGCGAGTGCGAGACAGAAAGAGAGAAAGAGAGACAGTGAGACAGAGAGAAAGAAAGAGAGAGAGAGAAAAAGCGAGAGAGCAAGAGAGAAAGAATGCGAGAGCAGACAAAGACAGAGCGAGAGAGAGAGAGAGAGAGAGAGACAAAAAGAGTGAGACAGAGAGAGAAAGAGAGAAAAAGCAAGAGAGTGAGAAAGAACGCGAGAGCGAGACAGCAAGAGAGAGCGAGCGAGAGAGAGAGAGAGAGAGTCCATGGTCCACAGTGCTCATAAAACTGCGATGAGCTGTCACGTTGCCAGCACCTCTCACCACCTACATTTATATTAAATTTAAAGTTATAGGAGGAGGACAGTCCCTGCTGAGTGAAGGAACACAGCGAGTCATTGAGCCGAGGCAGGCAGGCAGGCAGTCAATAATACAGGCAAAAAAAATTTAAAAATGGAGGTCTACAAAGTTTCGCAGCTCAGGGACAAAAGCAGCGTGTAGGGAATGAGGCGAGCCTGGAATGCACCGTGGGTTTTCACAACTGCTAAATAAGCAGCATGGAGAGGCCGAGACACAAAAGACGCCACTTGGGGTGAAGTGGCTCCGGCCACATACTGCTAGACAGAGAATGAGGGCATGGCATGGTGAAGTAGCACACGGCTGGTAATTAAAACGTGTGTGGAAATCAAGAGACGCGGTGAGGCAGAGCTTCATAAGTAACAACACAGAGTACAACAGTGAACACGCATAGAAGAAAGAATCTGGATCATCGGCTCTGTATTTAACCTCACAACACAGATGTCGGATCAGGCTGCACTTCATATTCTCAAGCAAACCAGACAGCGCTGCACCAAGCCTTGCAAATCAGGTCTAGTGAGTCATCCGTAATGGCAAATCCATGAAGTCAGCAGTGCCAGATGTGGAAATGACTGCGCTTTGGCTCAAAACCTCTTCAACTCGGGATAAAAGCAGAGTATTAGAAGCAGCAAGATGATGCAGGAGGTTAAAAATAAATATTGAGATATGCAGCTGATACAGAACCGCAGTCAGGACAACAGTCCTTCTTCACAGATTAGTGCGAACACGCTCCTGTGCCTTCAGCCAACATCCCATTCACATGGGTGCGCTGAAGTTGAGCTCAAGGTTACTGCCTTTAGCCTTCTGAGCATCCATGCATCGGGACAAAAGAAACAAAAGGGGGTGATGGGGAGGGGGGCAGGTCTCCCCAGCTTGCCTGGAACACAATAAGGCTCCTCATTGTACAGAAAAGTCGGTCAACCGCAGCACACAATGCGCTTCGATTTTTTCACATCGATCAGGCTGCTTTATGGGGGGGGGACCTCGACTGCAGGAAGGCTTGCAACACAGTTTAGCCTCCGTGATCCAAGATCTGCATCCACCTGTGATATAAGTACATACTACACAGGAATGGTGCAATCTGATTGGTGTACGATTTCAGGATAAATACAAATTGTGCACGGAAGGTGTGCTGGATATCGCTGAATAGTTCAACTCCGTGTTCTGTCTCCAGGACTGCTGAGCCATATCCACCTTCTTATATACAGTCAAATCGATCATATATCAGTTCTGCTAAAGATCACAGCACGGAAACCAGTCCGAAGGGTTTCACAGGGTGGAGAGATCTGTAGCAGAGCTCGGACATACGATTATCAAACTAGCAAGACTGTCATAACATGCAGTACTGAAAGGATCATGATACCATCCATCCATCCATCACTTATCTGAGGATGGGTCACAGAGGCAAAAGATCTAGGAGGGAAACCCAGGTATCCCTCTCCCCAGCGACACTCTCTAGCTCTTCCTGGGGGATCCAGAGGCATTCCCAGGCCAGATGGGGATACATAATATATGATGACACCTAATTATTAAATTTGACAAAATTTTAAATAAAATAATTGGATTTATTTTTTATTTGTTGATGAGAAGTTCTACTTCTTTAAAATTGCCTATTTATAATTGCCTTTTCTTTTCTTTGTTGTTTGTTTGCTATTATATAACAAAGATTAACAAACATCTGCTTTATATTGATTATTCATTTATTTACAACAGTTTTTTTATTCAGCGCTTCTACAGATTACGGCTGAAGTTGTGACCGACAACGTCCTTAAGATTCCTGAACCCGGTAGAATTTCATATTCTTTATGTTTGGACACTGAAATTTTAACCTTTGCTGCAAATTATTTATTAAAATTAGTCAAAACTAGCTAATTCTGGAACCGTTACTCACATTTTACCATCCCATATTAAATATAGAAATAAATAAAAAATAAAATAAACATAGGGCAGTGGTGGCCTGTTGGTAAGGTGCTGGATTACTGATCCCAAGGTTGGGGGTTCAAGCCCCACTATCAACGGGTTCTCACTGCTGTCCCCC
>JAQMYF010000013.1:24365944-24377246 GCA_030014195.1 Neosilurus mollespiculum | reverse complement strand
GCTCGGCCAATTAGCTCCCATGGACTCCCGGTCACGGATGGCTGTGGCATCAATCTGGATTCGAACTTGCGATCTCCCAGAATTAATGTTATATAAAACATTTCATTTATTATTTTATTTTCACATCTTAAATTTTGATTTGATTTTCTGGTAAATGGGACTTGAATGATTAATTACATCCAGTAGGCATTGTGCCTCTGAGACAAAGAAAGCGCCCACTGACCGTGTTGTCTGTCTCAGCAGACTGTTCAATATGTTCATCATTCTTTAATTCTGTCATTCATCCATTAATTTTCTTAGCTGTTTAATCCTAATTAGGGTCTCGGGGAGGTTGGCGCCTATCTCAGCCGACTCTGAGCAAAGGAGGTGTACACCTTGAACAGCATGCCAGGCCATCGCAGGGCTCTTTATTTCTATAAATCATTAATTTTATGAACTTAGCCCCATAGGCAGGAAACACAGCTTTAATGGCCGTCCCGTGTCCATCCGTCCGTACACTGTTGCTCTTTTGATGCTAACTAGCGCAACAATAAGTACAGAGGTTCCTCATACTATTTCCCGTCCGCAATTGGTGCAAAAACACACTAAGTACCTTTAGATGACCTAAAAAACTGAGGTGAATGCACACATTCACAGTTGTATGTACTGTAGAGATGTTATATTTTTCTACATTAACCAATAAACACTTACATTTTAAAGGTTTTTATTTTAGGTCTTAGACTGCAGAGGTGCATGCTGGGAGTATGAACATTTGAGAACTGGTGGTGTTCTGATTAGTTCACTGTATGACATAATTAGTCCTTTATTCTTGTCATCACCCCACCCCCTGACACACACCCACACACACCCACAGGATAGTCTTGGGGTTATGAAAGTAAGTCAGCATTCATACATTCACCAAAGTACTAACGCGGGTTTAGTATGTCTGTACCAACTCTAGCATTTTCTATGAGTATGTGATCAGCTACTAGGTACAAAACTCATGGAACACGTAACATGAACTTGTTAACTGAACCAGAACTGAATTCTGGAAATAGTTAGTAGTTTAAAAGAGCTGCTCTACACTCAACACGAGCCTTGGACACCTATCAGTAGAAATTCCTATTGGGATCCCCACCTTTAGGCAGTGCCTTAATCTTCATGCTAATTGACTAATTAATCAATTCCCTGTTAATCAACTCATGCCAGTCTCTATTATATTTTGTATATAAGAAGTAGTGTATCTGTCACAGTATTATATCTAGTAGTAGTATATAGTAATTAATTTCATTCAAATAAAGATATTTCAGCCATTCTTATCTATTATTCCTGAAAATCTCATTGATATATCAAATTGATATTATTCAATTATCTTCATTCTAACAAAAGTTACGAATATTTTTGTCATTAAATGATCCTCTATCACAGCTTTTGCCTTAAGGCTAATTAAAAACAGTAGAAAACAGCATAAAAACCATGGTTGAAATGACCGCGGCTTCCTTATTACTAGGGGTGCTGAGGTGAATGAGGTATCGTCCTCCGTCGACATGCTTTATTTGATAGGATCATTTATGGGCTGGAGTTGTGATAGCTCAAAATTGTGTGACATTCCCAAATTAAGATCAGAAAAGGACATTTTTTTTTTTTTTTATAACTGTCATTAGACAGCTTTAGCTTTCTGGCACAGCGCAGGTTTATGTTTTAAAATTAGTACTAGCACTGCATGGGTCTACTATCTGTAGATTTAAAAGCTTTACTCTCTGGATGTACGCTTGCCTTTAATAAAGCACTAACTTAATCCCATTAGGAACTAAGAGCGCATTTTCACAAAGATTAATAGTCTTTCTTTATTTCGACACAAATTTCTTGTGCCAATTATAGATAATAAACAGATAAAAATAATAGAATTATAACATGTGGCCATTAATAATGGGGTATGTGTATTGATATTGTTTGATCCCCACAAATCAGCACATCAAATCACCAACAATTGCACAGCAAATCGCCAACAATTTTTTTTTTGTGTTTATAAACAAATGCCCAGTATTATATTTGATCAGTGTATAGTCATATTTAATGTTGGGTAATTTTTACAGGACAATGGAAGGGAACGAGACCAAAAATGGTGCTTTATTACAGAGAAACTGTCCCCTCAAGAAAGCTTCACTGTCTTTGTTACGTATCAGCTAACATTTACTAATATTTTACAGCTAATATTTACTGTTAGACATGGATTACGTTATACGTCTGGCATACTCAAATCCTTGTGAATCTTACTAGAATACGCTCGTTATATTAAACCTGTCATTTGCTTTTTAGCTTACGGTGGTGTGTGCTGTCGTAAAAACTATAATAAAGACGTAAAAAACTTCAGGTGTTTAAACCGGTTGGATTACAGCTTTTATTATACATGCTGCTTTTTTCGCATCATCCACAGGACACCGTAGTAACCGGCCTGCAATAAATAACAAATTTAATTATAGTTTTTTTTCCCCCACAGACTTACACTTGAGATAATGACTTTACAACCTAAGTGTGAAAGTGTGGAGACTGCGGAAGGAGTGGCCATTACAGTCACCGGAGTGGCTCAGGTACACAAAGACATCATGGCAGTAATAGTGTAATCAGTGCTTAGGGCAGAAATATAAATTTTGCAAAAAATAAAAATTTGCATGCAAAAGTGCATGCTCAAGAACAAAACAGAAGAGAGCACGTTTTCGTATCTTTTTCTTTTCTTTTATGTATATATATATATATTTATTTGGAATGTCAGAGGAAGACGTTATCAGAACATACTGAGGTCAAAACATGTGATTGTTTACCTGTTTGTGATCCTACACTATTTTGTGCTCCTCTTGTGTTGTCATTGTGTTGGTCATTATCAAAATTATTGTTTGTTTATCTTTGTTTATTAATTTGCACGTTCATAGTAGATTATCTGCAGAATTCGCCACTTCCATCGGGGCGTTTTAATTAATTAATTTGTTTGTTTGTTTATTTATTTATTTTTATTGCGGCCTCACAGTAATTAGCTCTGCTCAGTAAATTATTCATCTGATGCAGTTGCACTCTGTGTAACCCATAAAAAAGCAACACGTATTAAAGGTTACACAGTTATTATATAACTGTTAAAAGTGGTCTTCATTAGGTTTTAAATGACTCCAGGTCCTGCTGCCGAGAGTCCGTGAACGTAAGCATGCCTGTAGTACAGGCGGTATTGTTGAATGCTTGGGATGCCCTCCATTTATCTGGTCACCCCAATGATGTAACTATAAAAACTCTAAATTTTTAACCTTCATATTTTTATAATTACTACTTTGATATTATTTTAAAATATTATTCAAAATGCTTACCAGGAAAAATTATGAAAAAAAACCCAACAACATCATAAATCGCCCTCATTTTCACTTTTAATTTTCACAAATTCAAGATCAAATACTAAAGTGTTAAAAAATGAAAATGTTTTAGCGGCACAAATTCGATAGGCCAGATTCAGAGTCCAAAATTTGTGCCACAAAATTAAGAGTCAACATACAGGACACCAAAGATGCAGTCGATTCTCTGTGTAACGGATGCATCCCAAAACCCTTAAAACACATTATTTGTTTCTAGAAATAATTCATAAAAAGTTATGGTGTCTGTTAACATTTGATAGATCTCTATATAACTAAGCTGCAAAGATGAGGCACCAGTGAAGGAAACGGGGAATCAGTTTAAGGGTTTTGGGATGCACCCACTACACAGCAAGAATTGATCGCTTATTCTTGGTGTCCTGGATGTTGACTTTGAATTTTGCGCCACAAATATTAGGAATTTGGCCTGTCGAATTCATGCCACTTGCACTTTAATCAAAACACTTTAATCTTTGATTTTCAGTTTGTGAACATTCAGATACATAATTTCACTGCGGGGTGGCACATTTGCATAGTGGTTAGTCCGACCGCTTCACAGAAAGAAGGTCCTGGGTTTTGCCCATAGGTGAGTGTTAATGCTTGTGTGTTTTTTGTCCCTGTGATGGTCTGGCGAGCTGTTCAGGGTATACCCTGCCTTCTCCCAGTGTCAGCTGAGCTAGGCCTTAGCCTCTCTGCGACCCTAATAGGATTGATTGGTTTGTCAAATGAGTGCAAAAGCTTTTAAATTTCAAAATCGTTAGGAGAGAGATTTACTTCCGTATCTTTGTCATTTTAATGGTTTTCTTTGCACTCTTTCTACGTAGCCTACTGATTGTAGCCCTTCACATTTTATTTCTGTTCATATACTTCGGAATAGTCAATTAAAATGCGTTTTTTCATCCCCTTTTGTATGAACAGTTGCATTTTCATTATTGATAGTAATACAGCAAACAACATGGTTCGCTATCTCAGGATAGAACTTGAATCAAAACAGCAGACCAAATCTCAAGGTTTGTCACGTTCCGTGGTTCTGAGCTCTTGGAAATCTAACAAAATGCTATCCAGGAAAATAAAAATAATTCTACGCAGTATGAGTTTTGTGTATTTCGAGGTAAACGGGTACTTGATTTAAACCTGGAATGAGTTTTAAAAGATGCCGTTATGGAACGTGCGACTGCTGTCACTCTTTCGAAATGTAAAAATGAACCATACAAATCCTGTTTTAGTTTAGTTTGTTTTTCTTATGTTCCCGTGTAGTATATGCTGAAACAATGATTCACCCCCGGCTCAGTGGATTTAACTTAATCAGTGTGTCTTTATTTGGGGGTTTGTTTGTTTGTTTTTAAAAGAGACCTGGGGGTGTGTCACTAGGGAATTTAACTTACCGGCGTTAACAAGCCCAGACTTCCTACACTGGTGTTAATGGGTGATTCGGAGTCGGTGCACATTCACGTGTAAGGGACATGTTCGAAGGCAAACGCAGCTTTGAAATCATCGTGTGAGCTCCGTATTTTTCAGAAGAGGAATGTGCAGTACGATATTATGCAATATTATTCTAACATGTAAAAACTGTAAGGAATATTTAACTACAGCTGACACATGAGCTGCATTTTTGAAATTGACCCATCAGTTGCTAAACGAAATGAAAATTAGTGCAGAAGGTACATTTATAATATATTTTTAAAGGTAGGTAGCTCTCCAGGAAAAGGGTTGGAAACCCCTGCAGTAGAGTAATAAATAATTACTATCCCTCTACTCTGATATTGATTAGGTGAAGGTTATGACTGACCTCGACTTGCTGGCTATTGCTTGTGAGCAGTTTTTGGGGAAGTCTGTTATGGAAATCAAGGCTGTGGTACTGCAAACCCTGGAAGGGCATTTACGCTCAATTTTAGGTAAAACATTTACTACAAATATTCTGATATCTTCTGATTTTCTTATCATACTTTAAGTTTTAAAACTTGTTTTTAATAATCCGCAGGCACATTGACAGTGGAACAAATCTATCAGGACAGAGACAAATTTGCCCAGCTGGTGCGTGAGGTTGCAGCGCCTGACGTTGGCAGAATGGGCATTGAGATCCTGAGCTTCACCATCAAAGTGAGTCCTGAAGCTGCAGTGAAGATCTGGAGCGTGTACCTGCGTCAAACATCAGTGTATCCAAAATAGCCTTTTTATTCTTTTATCCTGATTATAACTGAGGTTTGTGTAGTCGTCATGCTCAAGTTCTGCTTTTAATTCCAATTTAAACATTACCTGCGGTTGAAGTAGCACTCAAGACATGTTTGAAAAGGTTTGAAATTTTTTTATAAGCCTTGATCATCTTGAATTAATATTTGATTATTATCTACAGGATTGTGCAAAACTTTTAGGCACCCTTAAAAAATGTAGAGCAGAAACGCCTTTAAAAATAATGACATTAAATGTTTCTACATAAAAGCAGGAATACTATAAAGGGCAGTAAACAGTAATATATGAAACAAAGTCAGTATTTGGTTTGACGAGCTTTGAATTACTTTAAACGGAAAATAGTATTCTCAGGTATAATGTGTGTAGTTTTATAGGGAAATTACAGTGGTTGCTTGAAAGTTTGTGGACCAAAGTTTGTGAATTTCTGCATCACTACCACCTAAAATATGATCACATTTTCACAGTAGATTAAGAGAACCCGGTTAAACAAATCAGACAAAAATATTTTACATGGACATTTCTTTATTGAGGAAAATGATCCAGTATTACATGTGCGAGTGGAAAAAAGTGTGTGATCCTGAAGGATTAGCAGGAAATTTGAAGGTGAAATTAGAGTCATGTGTTTATTACATGGGATGTCAATCAGGTGTGAGTGGGCACCCTGTTTGGTTTAAAGAACGCAGATCTATTAATGTGTCAACACATGTTTTTGGAAGTGTATGATGGCACGAACAAAGGAGATTTCTAAGGTCCTCAGAAAAACGTTCGTTGATGCGCATCAGGCTGGAAAAGGTTACAAAACCATCTAAAGTGTTTTGTCTATGCAGAAATGTCTAAAATTCTTAAGGGTTCACAAAATTTCAAGCACCACTGTAGCTGTAGGTTTAACTCTGCATCTTGCAGAATCACTCACAGTTTTTCTGGAGGCCTTGACTTTTACACGTGCTTTTTAGCAGAGCTCTTGAGCGGAGGCCCATAGGCATGAAGGCTGACTTGGATGGTTCTTCTGTGTCCATGCCCGAGTTGATGCTGATTGGCTGTTATGTATTGCTGACTTGCATGACAATGGGCAGTAGGGTTGGGCGGTATGACGGTATAAATTTTCCAGTAGTTTTTGTAGATTTCAGTAGATTTTGCTTTGCGATTTATCCCGAGTGTTACGACACTAGGCATGCTCAGAGACAGGTTGCCTTTCTGATCGGCTGTTCCAGCTTGGTAGTGACATCAGTACGTTCGACTGGTTGACCCGTGTAGCATAACACATTAGCATTGGTTGGCAAAAGTAGTTGGCAAAAGTTAGCTGCATAAGCCATTTTTGATTTACCATCACGCACATCTGTGGCAGCATTCTTGTCCTGAAAGTTTCACTGTCTCCACAAGAGACGTCAATCCCGCCCTATGCATTGACCTCACTTTCGTGGAAAAAACGATTTTTAGCGATATTTTAGCACGTTGCTAATAATTCACAAGATAAAATCACCCAGTTTTGTGCTTTTTTTATGGTCATTTATGTTTAAATAAGTGTCTGTATTTGCTTAAATGTATTACATACGCACAAGTTGACTAATACCGGTACACTTTAAGTCATTAATTGAATTAATGGGTGGGGAAATCACTATATTGTGCTATATATCATTACTGTGATATAACATTATATACACCGTGATAGAAGATTTTTACCATACCGCCCACCCCTAATGGACAGCAATACAACAAAACAGATTTTTTTTTGGTTCATACACCACCACTCAGACTCGCACCGAAGGTAAGCAGACAAACTTTCGCTGAGTAAAACGCCACCAAACATGAACTTGTTAAACGGATAATTAAGCTAAGATAGATAGATGATACAAATGAACTGGGAAATCAGCTAGAGAAAGGCGGTGAAAAGAAAACTCAGTGTAAACCTTTCCTGCTTTCTCGCAAGACTGAATTTGGGAAACCCATTGGAGACTGATTGTTTATTTATTTCCTTTAATACTGAAGTTGATTCAGCCCTTAAATGAGCCACACTACTCTTATAACACCAGCCTCAGACACCTATCAATAGACATATCTATGCGGAACCCCAGCAGTGCCTAATATATTATTTTTGCAGCAAAACCAAGTTGCTTTCATAATGTTTTTGATTGAAAAGGGGACTTTTGTGTTGTATCCTGCTTTCTTTACTGATGTACATTTTTCTATTATATTTCATTTTTTGCTGGGGAAAAAAAAACCCAAGCTGTTTTTGTGCTGATTCAATAATGTAAAAGTCATAAAAAAAAAATCTATAACAGAGTTGTTACTTAAAAAATAGGGTGCCTAAAACTTTTGCACAGTACTGTAGATCTCAAAATAAAAATCGATGTGGCTTTGTTTGTTCTTAGGGGCAGATAGGTGAAAACATATGTCCTTGTCACGTCATATATGACGCATTATGTTATTGGTTGCAATTTGAAACGGCCAGCGTAAACTGCAAGCTGACCGTTGGAAACAAAAGGCATCAAATTCAAGTGGTGCACATCATGCAGAGGCGTTGCCTGTGGTCGAAGCGACACTGCACTCTCTGTAAAGCACCAGTGTCTTCATTGTGCTGTTCTGTAGAATATGAAAAACAAACACAAATAGCCTGTGAAGAACGTTAACATCATCTCTGCAACCTTTTTACATTAGCTTTTATATATGACAAAAAGAAGGAGCAATAATGAAACTCATTTCCATTCCTGAGTGTTAACCAGTGAAGCCAGAGTAATAAAGATACAGTGTATACAATTACTGGTTGAAATAAATTTATTGTAGGAAAAAACCCTAATATATGACTGGTGTTCTGGTGTTTTCCTGCAGGATGTGTATGACAAGCTAGACTATTTGAGCTCACTGGGGAAAACGCAGACCGCTGCTGTGCAGAGGGACGCAGACATCGGTGTAGCCGAGGCAGAAAGAGACGCCGGAATTAGAGTAAGAGCTTTTTAGCTGGAAATGTTCCAGCACAGACCACTGTCTCTATTCAATTATGGCTTTCATCAAGCATACTCCTCCATTTGCCCTGCCCAGGAAGCCGAATGCAAGAGAGAAATGATGGATGTGAAGTTCTTAGCTGACACCAAAATGGCCGACTCCAAGAGGGAGCTGGAGCTGCAGAAAGCGGCGTTTAACCAGGAAGTGAACACTAAGGTCAGGTTAAATCCTCACAAACTGTTTGTACACAGAACACAAGAACAGGAGTTAGCACACGAACCTCTGCGGCAAAAGACGTAATTAACCTGAAGCTTCATAGCGTGATTGGATGTGTGTTACACAATAGTTTCTTTTATTATTTAAAAATATATGTTGTTTTGTCTTGGTTAGGGCTGTGCAGTATGACGATATTAGACGATGATAATAAAATGTATATTGTTCTATGTTATGCTATATATCATTTATTTTACTGTGTTGCAAATTACACTCTTTATGGCAGTATTTTCCTTTTTTCTGTGTGATTGCACTCAGATACCTATGACTGCGTTGTTGTTTTGAATATCAGGTGCTATACCCATAATTCATAGCTTATACCAGCTCTTGGTTCCCCCTGACGCTGACAGATAATTTCCACAAGGAATATTAGACTCTGCATATCTGCTGCCTTCACATGCTAGTCAGAAGATCCTCTTTCCCAATTGTGAAGTCGAAATTACGAGTACATCAAATAAAAAATGGTGAACTCAGAGGTAACGTCCCTGTTTCCCGTGACAGTTGCTTCCCCGTTATAACTTTGTCCTGCACTAGCAGACTAATCCTTTTGCTTTTTGGATAGAATGATGAATAACACTCTTTATTCATTCAAAATATTTTCTCATTTCTGATTAGTGCAAAGCTACCACCTAAATCTTGGTATTCTTCATCGAACCAATGTATTCCATTATTAAGATCTGTCATGAATAGTGACCATCAATCGTGCAAATGTTCCTCCTTGTAGATATCATATAAGATGGGCAGGCCATACCCCACAGGAGACGGCTCTGTCTGTTCACCATCTTGGTAGTTGCTACTGGTGACGTGACACCATCTCTTAGCAATAGTCTCAGTTGAAACTGTGCAAAGAGGCAACAACTGCAAGAGAGAAATGATGGATGTGGAGTTCTTAGCTGATACCAAAATGGTCGACTCCAAGAGGGAGCTGGAGCTGTAGAAAGCGGCGTTTAACCAGGATGTGAACACTAAGGTCAGATCCTTCGATGAACGAGTATCTAGATCTGTCCCACCCCCCCATGGTCTACGTACCATATCCCATTTCATACAGATATGCACATGACTAGCTGATATTTAATTTGATATTCAGTGATAATGAGATGTCATAAGGTACACTACAAATGCATTCATTCCACTTCCAAGGTTCAGAATCAGCAGACACAGATTCACACCATTTATAACTTACGGCCAAATTCCTGTATAAAATTACCTGTGAAATGATAATCCTTTGCTTCGAGAGGGCCTGTTCTTGTAGATAGCCCTGAGCTGTCCGAAGCTGCATTTAATTTCTGCTATTAATGCTGTTGTAAGCCATGTCTGAGAGTAGCAGTGATCAAGACGTGGGCGTAGTTCCGCCATCAGCAGTGCTGTCAGTAGGGCGGATCTTATTTGGTATAAATTTTCCTCTCCTCCTCTCAGAGAAAGCTAGAGAGAAAATGTTTGCACGTTCTCAAGACTATCGACACGCTCCACACAATAAGCTGATAGAGTCGTGTTTGGTGGGAAATTAAATAATTATTGAAAATAAAAAATACGTCCATCGAATATTTTTAATTCCATATTTTTGTGGAATTTGTCTAGAATGTTTCAGAAACAGCGTTAGCAAGGAATAGCATGCTATAGTCCTCCAGACACCCTCATTAGGCCAAACCGCACTGACAGCTCACTCACCGTTAGCATAGTCATGTGACTGTCTACGTTTAAAATATTTTGAATGAATAATAAAACAGTTGTTGAATTTTGCTATTGTATGCTATGGAGAATTATTCAGCTCTCAGAGGGTGTTTTCTTTCTCGACCTTTGACCCCAGGAGATAACACTCCCTCAATCTGAATAATTCTCCATATCATACTTCGCCTCATGCAATAACTGATTATTGTTCTATAAAGTGTTCGAAATAAGTTTCCAATACAACCAGATATTCCTAATAAGATATTATTGAGATGGATGATCATCAATCACCCCTAAGATTGAGTTACTTCAGTAAACGTGTCAGTCCTCTTGACTTCACAGTGTTAATGTGGGCTGAATTACATATCTCCTCCTATGTAGTAGAGTAGTGCTCTAGATAGTGTATAGCAGCCATTCATACATTACAGGGGAAACTTATACAAGAAGCGTGGTTGGGATTGATCCTGTGTGATGAGTTATAATGCGAGTATAATATTATTGTATTTGTTATCATGACTGTTTTACTAAAACTAGGTGTACAAAGAGGACAATATAAAATATTAACCAAATAAACATAAATAATTTATTTATACCTTGCTATCGCATGACCATGATTAGTTAGGAACAATGCTTACCTGCATAGGTCACACATATGCAAGAATAAAAAGAACCCAGGTTTATTAAGAACCAAACTGAAACACAGAAGAAAGGATCTCATGATCACTGCTCAAACTCAGATTAGCAGACCGATGTGCAAGCAACATTTCATGGTGTAAACATGAATTCATTCATTCATTCATTCATCTTCTGAACCGCTTAATCCTAATTAGGGTCACGGGGAGGCTGGCGCCCATCTCAGC
>JAQMYF010000013.1:24353332-24365844 GCA_030014195.1 Neosilurus mollespiculum | reverse complement strand
TTTTACATGCCTCTCACCACAGACAGTGAGAGACATGGCCAGCATTTGATAACCCAGTTAGCTGCACTGGGGGAAAACGTGAATTATAAAGTAAATATAAAGGTTGCTCCAGTTAAGATGGTCCTCCGATGGTCTGATGAGCTGTTCAGGGTGTACCCCGCCTTTGCATGGTGTCAGGTGAGACAGCTCCGTTTTAATATATATTCATACACAAGTCATCATTTTTGAAATGGACTCATCCATCGTCTTTTGATGGTTACCCGCACACAGCGTGAGAACAATACAGAAAAAGTTTTTATGTGCGGTGTAGTTTGTTTCATTTTTTGTGTTTTGGCCCAGTGTAAACTCAGCTGTGCAGCATGGCTTTTGCAGGAACACTACATGTGATAACACAGTGTTTTTTTTTACGATGCGTCCTTGCTCCATTAGCCCCTAGTACTTTCATAAAACGCAAAAGAAAATGAGTGATGCGTCCGCACAGTGCGTTACGATATCTAAAACCGCTAGCATTTTTTTTTTGCGCGCAAAGACAGTATGCTATGCGCTGAGCCATTTGCTGGATTCAACCCCGCAGCTTTCTCCTCGTTGTAGTTGGCTTGGGTGAAGCACCAGGAGGAAGTGGCCTCAATAAGTGGAACAGCTTTAATTGCTGTTCTAGCCTGTGCTGTGATGAGCACAGCTGGCTGGCTCCGGCTCTAATTGGGCACCAGCTTGGATCCAGGCCACATCCAGGTAACCTTTCCAGATTATATCTCGCCGCTGAGCACACCATGACTTAATATTTGTGTAAAATGATTAATCATGCTAATCTTGCCAGTTCCCTTTTCATAGGATTTTAAAGAACAAGTGCAAAATGGAATCATTCATAAATATGTCAGCACCACAGAGAGCTTGACTGCGAGCGAGCGCTCAGCGTCCAGAACTTCCTCAGTGTACATTGAAGAACTCAGCTTTTGGAAGGTCACCTTCAAGACTGTATGCTCTTTAACTGTGAAGGTCCACCTTCCAACGAAATGAACTGGGGGGGAGTAATAAATAACTGGAAAACAGTAAAGAAACATAAGCACTACTGTACAAAACAGAAGAACCAATATATATCTCGGAGTAAGGCTGGGTTAAATATGCTGTTTCTTGTTTCTGACATGTTGTAGAATAAATTAAGTTTGTCATAAATATATGAATACACATATAACCAGTTTGATACCATTTTAGATGGCAGTATTGCTTAGAATGCACCTGAGGGCACAAAAAATACCTCCGGCTTCTTGCCACTTGGAGGCTCGCTCCGCTCATTTGGGCCAATCTTTAATTGAATTGGGGGGGGTCTGTGGCCGCTTTTCATACATTTCTAGAAAAAAAACGCTGTAACAGAAGAATCTCGTCGTGTATAGAACATGGAAAGAGTACTAGACACAGGACTGATAACTTCAGACTTCAAAAGACACATGAAAACACACCCAGACAAGTTAGTTTAGTTTGCCACAGCGATGTAATTACTGTTTACAAGAAAATTTCTTTGTTCATGTCAGTAAATATTAGCACTTTCATGAGTAAATGCTTTTTAATATTTATTGCATAATTGTCAAATATGGTTAATCTACCTGGTAACTTAACCTGGAATGTTATCAGTTTGTACACACACACACCCACGCGCAACCTTCAACTGTGAAACGACTATATACCGTACCCCGACGGGGCAAACAACTGTGCCAAACCACTATTTTTCACCACTGACAGGCTATATTTGTCTGGCAGGGGCAGCATGGTGTGGTAGTGGTAAGCACTTCACCTCACAGCAAGGAGGTCCTGGGTTTAAGCCCTGTCCCCAGCGATAGCACTTCTGTGTGGTGTTTTCATGTTCTCCTTGTGCTTGTCTGTGGGTTTTCTCTGGGTGCTCTGGTTTCCATCCACAGTCGAACAACAGGCTCATTAGGCTAACTGGATATTCTTGATTGCCCCCATTTGTGAATGTAAGTGTGAAAGACTGTGTCGATGTTGGCTGATAGTTTGGTGAGCTGTTCAGATTCAGACTGGTTAAAATCTTCATTAATTCACTTGTATGAGTTCTCTCCTTGAAATACACACCGAAAATAGTTAAAAGTTACTCAGTTGTCTCTCTTTAAACTTATGATTTTAAACATTTCTCAATAAATCTATACATCCCTAATGAGCGAGCCTGCGGCAAGGAAAAAACTCCTTCAGATGACATGAGGAGGAAATCTTGAAAGGAACCACGCTCAAAAGGGAAACCCATCCTCATCTGGGGGAAACCAGAAAAAATAGAAACCATGCCGCAGGAAATTCACTATCGTTTAACACGAACTTTAGTTGAATATCTTATAACTGTAATGGTAATTGTAGTCATAAAGAATTTTAGCAAAAGCATTTATATCAACAGTCATCACAGTTTCAGAGTGTATATATAGGTCCATATAGAAAATAGAAGGATCAGGATCACTGATATCTCAGAAGTAGCATGTGTACCTCAACAAAAACACATATAGGGAGAAATAGAGAGGCTGTAAGGTATGCTTAGTGTAATGTAATGGTTAAGAATAGAGTTTATCATTGATGAATACACCATCCATATATCCCAGTGCCTGAGAACGGCCAGATCTGTTCCTTTATCTAATAGAGGGCTATAAACAAAATGTTTGACTAAATAAGTTTTCAGCCTAAACTTGAACACTGAGACTTTGCCTGAGTCCTTAACACTAGCTGTTAACCTGGAGTATCTTCTGTACACGTACAAGTTGTTGTTAAAGAAACAATAT
Source organism: Neosilurus mollespiculum (assembly GCA_030014195.1). NCBI lineage: Eukaryota > Metazoa > Chordata > Actinopteri > Siluriformes > Plotosidae > Neosilurus > Neosilurus mollespiculum. The sequence goes on along the minus strand of JAQMYF010000013.1, from coordinate 24,363,070 downwards.
CGGATAAGGACCATTTTACTATAATCCTGTGATTATCTTTGCAGTCTGCATTACTATCAGAGCTGCTATTATTAAAAAAAAAAAAAAATCAACACCTTCTGACCAATAAATTAAAGAGTGCTGGGTTTAGAGGAATTCAATTACACTGTAAAAAAATGTAAGTTCAAATATAAAGTAATGTTAATATCCATTATTTAATATCCATGTTGTTTGTGATTGAGCAGAAAGCAGAGGCTCAGCTGGCATACGAGCTCCAGGCAGCGAAGGAGCAGCAGAAGATCCGTCTGGAGGAGATCGAGATCGAGGTTGTGCAGAGGAAGAAGCAGATTACCATAGAGGAGAAAGAAATCGACAGGACAGAGAAGGAGCTGATCGCTACTGTCAAGCGCCCTGCCGAGGCTGAGGCTTACAAGTTACAGCAGCTGGCTGAGGGCCAGAAGTGAGTTTACTTTTAAATAAGCCATAGTTTTTTTGGGCATCTTACTATCCTCTGGGTAATTGAAGTGGCAAAGTTTGAAATGACAAATAGCATTTCTTTTGTGCAAAAGGATAAAGAAGATGTTGATTGCACATGCTGAGGCAGAGAAGATACGGAAGATTGGAGAAGCGGAGGCCAGCTGCATCGAGGCGGTGGGCAAAGCTGAGGCAGAGAAAATGAGACTGAAGGCAGAAGCCTACGAACAGTATGGAGATGCAGCCCAGACAGCGCTGGTCCTGGAGGCACTGCCGAAGGTGAAGGAACTGTTTTTTTGAATTCTATTTTCAATACCTCCCAAACTATTAAACCTCTGATTTGGTGGATCTGATAAGTAGGATGAAACCTGTCTTACTGATTGTACTTTACTAATTGTAAACTTACAGAATAAACTCCTATCTATTCTGATTTTGGTGACAATATGCTGATCTTTAGGGTTGTATGTGTTTGCAGATCGCTGGCAAAGTTGCTGCGCCTCTGGCCAAAACCAGTCAGATCGTGATTCTAAGTGGAGAAGGCAACAAAGTGACTGGGGAAGTGAGTCGCCTACTGGCTGAGCTGCCTGTGACCGTCAATGCACTAACAGGAGTGGATCTGTCCAAGGTGAGAATGGAAGCAGTTAAATCCCTGTCTCACATATCCACATATCCTATCGGGATACTGAATGTGAGAACCGCAGAGTTACCTTGAGAACCGGGCGGGCGTGACTTTCATTCATGGAAAGTTTGGCCGTGTTGAAAATGACTGTGAGCTAAGGGCTGGGTAAGTTGAACTATTGCAAACGTGAAGGCATCCGTGAAGCATCCATGCCCTACCTGATATTGCCGTATATTTCCTTGGGGTAAAAATGTATAGGAGAAAATTACTACCATGTATGCCCTGCAGTTACTGCCAGTAGACATGACAGCTGCAACGTACGCATTGCAGATTCTCACAGCTCTCAAGCAAGTGCATTAATCCATATTTTATATTTTTGTGTCAGACCACCTCCAAAATTCACCAGAATGCTCATGGTTGGCCACGGCAGTCCCTGCCTCAGCTTACGCATATCAGCTGGCTATGTGAGGCTTCAGGTTTTAAATGATGACTCAACAGGTCTGGGCTCCAAAACAGCTGCTTTTTACTTAATCCAGTAACATTTTAACCTGATACAAGTATGTCGTACACCTGCCATGCCTGATGGTCTATGTGGTCATATGTTGTATTAGAAGTTAATCAGAATACATTATTGATCCCGGAGGAAATTGTGTTATTGTCCAGTATTAAAAGAATGCTCTGTTGTTGAAACCAGATAAAAATACAAAGCACGTAGCATAAACTTCACTATAGTTTAACATGAAGTCAAGATGGTTATATTATAGCTGCAATGGTAATTGTAGTCCTAAATCATTTTAGTAAAAGAGTTTATATATATGAAGCATCATCTTCACACTTTGAGTGTATATTTATGTCCATATGGATCATCATCAGCAGGAACGAGGGGCTTATAAGATGATAACTCCAACCAGCAATAGCACATCAGGACGGATCACAGGATTCAGTGAGCAGAAAGATCAGGATCACTGGTATCTCAGAAGTAGCATGTGTACCTCAACAAACACAGAGAGAGAGAGAGAGAGAGAGAGAGATTGTTAGGTATGCTCATAACAGCGTAATGTTTAAAGAAGCAAGTTTATTAGTGCTGAGTGCAAGCAGGGACTCCGACATAACATAGCATGACATGCTGGGACTCCGACATAGCATGACTATGACAGCGTAACTAAAAAGAAAAACTAGAGTTAACACAGACTTGATGGCACCCTGAAGCATATGGCAATCAGCCACTTCACTGTCGACTTACCTGGGTGAGTGTAAATAAACCTAAATGCTAATAAATGTTTTCATTGGTCACACTTGTGTGTCTGACATGTAGCAGGTTTGTCAACTGTGACATTATTTTTCCTAGCTACATTCTGCAAGGACCTGCCCCTTTTCTTCCTCGGACTGGCTCTGACCCTCTTATACAGGCGACATTATATAGGCTATATGACTTTGGCAAAAAGAATGGCTTGCCCAATTTCCATTTCTCAGATATGGTAAAATGGTCAACATTATACATTAGAAGTGGCTGTGAGGCATGTCGCCCATGAAAGTTCCATATTGAAATGGTAAAAAAGCACAATGTCCACCAGTGCCGTGTGCCATGACACCCCCCTATAGTGTTTCAACATCAGGCAGTGTCAAATCTGACCAGTGAGGAGTCTGACAAAAGCATACAATTAAACTCTGTGTATAATATAGCTGAACAAACGGTACATTTTACTAAAGTGAAGTCACAGGTCATCCATCTGAAAAAAGCACAGGTTAAATGTAAACCTGATCTCCAGCACTGACACTGCCTTCCCCCTGTTTGTTGGGGTGAATGCAGATACTTGCTGTGCTAGGGTCCAGTCATTTACCCATCATAGTTCAGCCACTCAGATCCTTATGCATGCTCATTTTTTCACATCAACTTTTTTTCAACACATCAACTTCAAGAACTGGCTGTTCACTTGCTGCCTGATATTCCCCACCCCATGACAGTTGCTATTGTAAAAACATAATAAAAAGAAACCATTATACACTTCACCTGCTTTAATGTTATTGCTGAGGTATATATCCTACGTTTAACAGGTATGTTGTCGTACCCCAGTAGAGAAATCATATATGATAATTTTAGACCACCCATGAAATAAGACAAGCCAGTGAAGATTAACAGCAGGGCACCAAAGATTTATCATTATAAATATAGTGATTAGGGGAGTTTATAAATTTGATTAGCAGGAGCAGGCACTAAGTGAACACAAGAAAAGAAAAAAAAAAATTTTAGACTATACTATAAAAACACTGTATATTAATATAATAAAAATAATATTAGCCAACCTTGTTCTCCAGCACCCTGATTTCCCCAACACCCAAACACCCCCAAAAAACCAACAAAAAACAAAAAAAAAACATCAGTTACTAACAGGAATACAGAAATGACCACTGGATAACAATGTGTGTGATGGTGTGTGTTCATCTAGGGTGTATTCCTGCCGCTCAGCATGGGATAGAATCTGGATCCAGGATGAAGTGTTTACTAAAGAATGAACTCCAGCATGTTACATCATCAGTGTTTATTGTACAGAATGTGAAAGATATGCTATTTTAGCAAATGACAATCTGTAATGACATCAAACTTAACATGTATCATACCGTAAACACTTGCGGCATGGTTCTGAGGCTCAGACTTGTGTGACTCTCTTTTATTTTATGTAGTTTCAGATTATTAGTAGTTGATTGAGTGACACAATTTGCATTTTGGTTTTCTGACCTTTCAGAAGAGTTACAAAAAATAAAAATGTAAAAATGTTTTGATGCCTACTTAGTTTTCTGCGATCACACATTTCATGAATAATAATTTCGAAGGAAAAGAACCAAAATTCGAAGGTAATTTGATTGTCTTTCATCGTCCCTTTCCACAGATCCCTCTGCTGCAGAAGATGACCGATGCGCAAGCCTGAGATGTGATCAAGTTAGATCCCTCTTCCTCTTAATAGGTTTTATGCACTCACTATGAATGCCTTTGGAACACTAAAAGTTAAAATAGCAAAGTTCAGAAAAGATTTTTTTTTATACCTCTGGTGCCTTAATGTTTTATAGGACCAGAACATTTGCATGTACTGCTGCTCCTCATTTCCTGTTCCTGTTAATATGTTGTTATTATTAATTCGTGACTGATCGGGTACATATTCGTTCATTTAGAAAGACACTGACGTATGGATTTTTCATTGTAGCACTGTAAATTTTATATGCATGTGAACCCATTCTGTCAGTTATAGTTTTTTAAATAGGACATTTTATTATATTTTTGGCTGCCTGTAGTGCAGCTGTTAACGTTATATAGAGCTTACAGTTAATCAGGAAATGCTCAAATTGCCACTTGCATTAAACTCTACAGAGAACTATTTTAAAGCAGTGAATTCTTTAATGTCTCTTGTGCTCTCAAATGCAATCAACCAAGTGCTATTTCTTTATACAAACTATGTATATGATACAAACTTACATGTTACACTCAGCTGTTCCTGCTTGGAATATTATCTCAACAACAAATTGACTGACTTTGTTTTTTTTTAGCGAATGATATTTGAACTGTGATGGGTTTAGTGATGAAGAGGTCAATTATCGAAAACACAGGCACTGTTGTGAAGGCCAGGGCCATGATGTGAAGTGAATCGGAAGGTTTTCTATGTTTTGAAGTGCATTAATCAGGGATGATGAAAAGTTACAGAGTCTAACACCGCTGGTCAGATTCTAGTTACAGGTTGTCTGATCCAAGTCCCAGGCAGCCTATTGGTCAATCTGGTGAATATGTGACCCATCAGAAATTGTTAATGCTACATTGTTCATGTTAGGCAAAGCAAATTTTTTTAAATACAGAATTCACTATACATTCCAGATATAGCGCTGAGCAGTTGAGAGTTAAGGGCCTCTCTGGTAGCGCAGCCGTTTAAACTTGACAACCGTTCCTGATATCCACAAAGCTGCCACTCTAATTTATAAGTTTTTTTTTATTATGAATTTTTTGTGAAGCATTAATGTATAACTGTATAATATTATAAATGTAGTCATAAAAGTTTCTACAGGTTTATGTGAAAGTTGAAGCTTATACATCTGTCACTGTGAAAGTTATATCTTTTTTTTCTTTTAGAAATCGTTGTGTATTGTGCCACGCTCAGTTGTGTTGTGAGCGGAAGTAACAGTTAGATTCTTCTTGTTTTATTTTTCTTATAAACTAATGTTGATTACAGACAATGAAGCCAAGAAATCGCTCATTTGTTCTTAGAGGATTCATATGTGTGAGACTGAAAACCAAAAACAAACACACACACACACACACACACACACACACACACTCACACACACACACGTACACAAATTACATTAGTTGCAAACAATCACTTTGCTTTTTTTGACGCAACATTGCCCTTGAATTGAAGTGGAGATTTTCTGCAAACAGGCTGCATATATTTCAGGGCTGGTTTATGGTAAAACTTTATATTGAGCTTTTGTCTCTTAATTTCACGTCAGGACTGTTAAAGCCATAGCATTATAGTCGTTTTTGTGGCATTCTTCTGAAATGTATTGTTATGCTTTCAAGCTTTCAAAGCTAGTACATTTCTTCAAAGCTAAAACTCTAATGTCAAAACTGTTTTGTGTGTCATGTATTAGATCTTATCCTAAAATATAACAACATTTTTACTGCTGTTTGACTGTGCATGGTTATTTTGCATGTGTTCAAATAAAAATAAATGTTAAGTGCTCTGACTTCACTGTGTATTCATTCTAGGATGAGTGAGATCTTGGTGACAGTTTTCCTGTTCCATCATGACATGTGTCAAGTTCACAAAGCGAGGTCCTTAAACACACATTTGGATGTGTTTGGTGAGAAGAAACACTTGAAATCAACCCCACTGAACAAGTTTAACAAGAATTGTATGATCTTGAACCAGACCTACTTCTCCAACATCAGTTGCTAACTTAAGAAAGACGCATGTGATGGAATTTAGCTCGACGTTCTACAAAATGTTGTAGAGAGTCTTTCCTGAAGAATGGGGCCTGTTATAGCTACTAGAATTCTGTATCCAACAGACTCACTTGGATGTGATGATCAGGTGTCCACATACAGCCGTATAGTGAACTAAATTGAAAAAAGTGTGTCTGATTTGGGCTACAACCTAATAAAAATGAATGGGATCTTGAGAGTAACCCTGGTTCAAAATGGGTGCTTGGCATTACGTCCTTGAATAAAAGTGCTGGAACGTGTCTGTCAACATTTCAATAACCTGTATGTCTTTTGAGCGGAGAGTAAAATATGATCTTGTAACCTGGTGTAACCATTGTTTAATCTGTTTAATTCATCCCCTTCTAGACCTTGAATGGCCAAAACTAGCATGTGGTATCACTGAGCAATCAGACCCCAGTCATTGGTGAGAGGAGATGAACTAAAACTATGATCTCTGACCTTTTTCAGTCACTACTCCGACTTCTCCCAACCACCACAAGAGGTCACTTTCGCCAGCATATTTGCCTCCATGCTTGTTTGTAATTCCTATCAATTACTCCCTCTGTTCAAACTGCATGTTAGACTGATATCACTGTGAAGCTTTACGATAGTTGATGTGTTGTCCAGTTTTGTGCACTGGATGGCTTTCCATGTTTCCAGCCTCACATGACGACCGTTTCTGAATGTACTAGATCACTTTTACATGATATTTGACTTTTTCCTGGATGTTCTATGTCAAAAAAAAAAACCCTCCTTCATCTTCTTCAGGACTTTCCAAACATCTTGGTGCCTTAAGGACACTGATATCCAAAGCACAACCTACCACGTCACACCACTGGTGTCACCAACAATTTTTAGTTGTACATGAAGATGCCACTGTATCAGTGTAACGTCTCATACTGCTCATATGCTTTGTGCTGTTCAAACGAGATCCTTGTCAGTGAGAAAGGTGAGAGGACAACCACAAAAAAGCCCACAAACAAACAAACAAAAACGCTCTTAGATTTTGAGATGTCCATGAAGGATATCTCCACTCAGCAGCAAGTACCTGGTGGCTCAGGTGGCTCTTAAAATAGTAAGAAGAAGCGATCTTTGATTCACCCTTTACTACCGACACACAAACATCCTATTCAGGGTGTGTTCCTTCCTTTTGTCATGTTCCTCTGTAAACTCCAAAATCCACCATGACCCTGAAAAAGATAAAACAGTTACAGTTAGTAGAGTTAGTGAGTGAGGACTGAGACTGGTATCCCACTCAGTGAGTATTCTTCCTTCATGCTGTGTTCCCAGGATAGGATAACAAACTTATGAATGAATGAACAGTTTGATGTTTTTGATGGATGGATGGAGCCAGGATGAGCCTTGCTGGCATATTTAGCCTCTCTTGCCGACTCTTGGCTATGGTGGGGTACACCTTGAACCGCTTTCACACTCATACCTAGGGCAATGTCTTTGGACTGTGTCAAGAAACCTGAGTACCCAGAGGAAACCCACACAAGTACAGTGAGAACATGCAAACTCCACAAAGAAACTCGAACCCAGGACCTTCTTGCTGTGGGGCAGACGTGCTAACCACTACATCACCATGTCGCCCTAAATGTCTTGCATTTTTATTTAAAATTATAAGGTATGCCAATCACTGGTATTTATTACATGTGTAAATATGTTGGTCTACAGTGATTGAAACAAAAAGAGTCTGATATACAGTATATAAGGAACGGCCTGTACACTATATGGACAAACATAGGTGGACACCTGACAATCACACCTCTTTTGGTTCTTTTACAAAATGTTACTCCAAAGATGGACATGCCCAACTGTATAAAATGTCCACATGCTGTAGCATTATGAGTATTTTCTGCAGCTAAGGAGCCCAAAACTGTTCCAGCATGACGATGCCCTGAGATCAATCAAGATCCATTAAGACATGAGCAAACAAAGCATAGACTGATGTACTTAAAAAGACACCACTGAAGTTATCCAGGATAGAGATTGATAGCAGGAGGGCCAAATACTGCCAGAAATACTCATTTCTAATGGAAATTACTGTGTCAAAAGCAGGACTACATTATTAGGATTACAATTCTGTCCACGAAGCCTTCGGATATGTCCATTGGGAATTATAGGCAGGAAAAAGGTGTCCAAACCAGACCTCTAATCATCACCCGCAACATACTTAATCCAAATTAATAGTTGACCAGAGACCTTTGCATGGGGTTTCCCTGGGCCTTAGACCAGGGTCATCTGTACCCTTCGACTTCTCCTGATGGGGTCCTGGGCATATATATCAGATCTTTCAAATTGAATTTGAGTAGCAGGAACCTCTGTCCTCATGATGTCATCAGTATCATTTACCAACTTAAAAAATTACACGGAAGGTGACGCTGAATTGGGGATTCGTCATGAGAAATTGACGAAAACACGTGACTCTGCACTGGCTGTGTGTGTGAATTATGCTTATTTAGTTAATGTACTGTAGTGAACTGGGTACACTGCGTGTGGTGGCATATTGTGTATAGGAAATATGCAGATTCTTTTCTTTTGAAAACGAAATGAGTAGATGCTGCACAGGACTCTAGTAGACAGAAATCCTGATGCTGCCGACCTAATTTAAAAGCCATGTGTATTACTCTTGTCCAGAAATTCTCATTCAGCATCAAGAGAATAGAGACAGTGCATCAACCCTAAATTAGAAAAAAAGTGTGATGGTGTGGAAAATGCAAATAAAAATAGAAAGCAGTGATTTCTAAATTTGGAGAGCACAGTGGTTAACACTGTCATCTCCAAATCTACCAAGGGCCTTTCTTTGTAGAGTTTGCATATGTGCTTTTATTGGCTTCCTCAGGGTGCTCTGGTTCCCTCCCACAGTCCAAAGGCATACAGTGTGACATACAGTGTCAATTGTTTGTCTCTGTGTTTGCCCTGTGATAGACTGACAACCTCTTCAGGGTGTAGCCTGCCTCTTAACTGAAGTCATACACTAAATGATACACTAAATCTGTAGTCTGTTAAGGTTCCACACTATGCTTCCAACATGGTATCCTATAATTCGTCTGTAAAAAAAAAAAAAAAAAAAAAAAATGAATAGGCGGCAACATTTTACACATTTCAGCATTTGCAAAAAAATTTAAATAAAATTACCCAAATAAACTAAAGGACATTTGTGTATCATCGTTTTTGTATAAGGAGCCTAAATTATTATAATTTTTTTTTTTTGTAAACTTCAAGCTGGCCTAAATTTACACTAGTGCTAAGCAAATGCTAATGCTTAAAACATCTGATCACTCATCATTCACTCCGACTCATTTGTCGAGCCTATTTCTACTAGAGTCTTGGGGAACCTGGAACCTATCTCAGAGGACACTGGGCAAAGGCAGGGTACACCCTGAACAGCTCACCAGACCATCGCAGTGCCAACACACACACGCACACATGTGGACCAAGGACCTCAAGTTTCTGTAAAAAATTGCATGCAAAATTATTGAAATGTTTTAAGAATGATTCAAGGAATCTCAATTCAATTCAATTTAGTTTTATTTGTATAGCGCTTTTTACATAGTAAAATTAAAGTAGGGAGGAATCTAAGAATTTTTCTACATCCCCTACACATCCCTAATGAGCAAGCCCGTGGCAACAGTGGCAAGGAAAAACTCCCTCAGTTGACACAAGGAAGAAACCTTGAGAGGAACCAGGCTCA
>JAQMYF010000013.1:24314045-24344297 GCA_030014195.1 Neosilurus mollespiculum | reverse complement strand
CTGCACACTACTATATATATATATATATATACAGTAGTGTGCAGTGAAGATTATACACCACCACTTTTGTTTAAAAGGGCTCCCAATAAAAAGAAGTAAAAAATTACTTGCTATTGTAGGCAATGAGAACCAAAAAAAATTATTCAACATCATTTAGCCATACTTTTACCTCAAGTATATTAAGGAAAAGTGTGGCTAATTAACAAAAACACTGGAATTACCAGTTTTTCAGAAAAATTTAAAGGTGTTGATAATTTTATTTTATTTTTCTTTTTTATAGCATGAGTGAACTTCAAACCATATGGAATGGTTTAGAGAGTGAAGAAATTAAAAAATACAGTACACGTATACAAATTTTCACCAAAACATTATAGAGAAGTAATTTTTTTACTTCTTTTTTATTAGGAGCCCTTTCAGACAAAAGTGGTGGTGTATAATATTCACCTCACACTACTTTGTGTGTGTGTGTGTGTGTGTGTGTGTGTGTGTGTGTGTGTGTATGTGCCCTGCGATGGCCTGGCTTAATATAGCTCACTCACTCATTCACTTCCACTTAATCCTACTAGGGTTGTGGGGAGGCTGGTGTGACTGACAGCAGCTGACACTGGGCGAAGGCAGGGTACCCCCTGAACAGCTCGCCAGACCATCGCAGGACAACAAACACACAACCATTCACACTCACACCTAGGGTCAATTTGGAACAGCCAGTTAGCCTATTGTTCATGTCTTTGGACTGTGGAAGGAAACCAGAATAGGAAAACCATGCAGGCATTCGGAGAACATGACAAATTCGCACAGAAATGCCCTCACCGATTCCGGGACTCGAACCCAGGACCTTCTTGCTGTGAGGCGGACCTGCTAACCACCATGCTATATTAAAATATATATTATTACATACATATATGTTTTGATAGAAATATATTAAAGTTACAGTGCAGAGAAAGAAATGTCAACTTAATTAAAGTCAGCAGGAAACTAGCAGCTCACAAAAGCACAGAGGAGAGGTGTCGGAAAGTGATTTAACACCACTGAGCTCACTATACAGTTGCCTACATGTCCAACTCCCTTCGTAGTGATTGGGGGTAGTGAATGAGTGGATGGTTTCGGACACAGGGGGGGTGTCTCTGTCTGTAGGGTCTGTAGATTGACTACTGAGTACATCTGTCTGTAGGTTATACTGATGTCTCTTCAGAACTGCTGCTTCAGAAAAGATATGAAAGGATATTGTAATGAATTAGATACACTGTATCCAGGATACAGGTTTTGTTCATTTAGTTGATGTAGCAATAATTCTAGAGGACTGAATTTTCTCCAAACTCCAGAAATTTTTTTAAAATATATTTATATATAAAATAATATAATAATTTTTATAAATTATTTTAGTCCTGAGGTGTTGATCAAGTGTTTAAATACACACCACTGACCTCCAAAACTCCACACTGCCACACTGCATAACACGCTCGGTCTGCACTCCTCTCCACCACTATGGGTTCCCATAGTTACCATAGGAGTCGCACAATTTTGACACACTATTAAGGAGGGCAGGATGCGGTTTGGGACGGAGCCATATTAAATGAGGCTGCAGGTTCATCCGTGTGTCCACAAGCCGTCATCCGTGACTCTCAGCCGTCCTCCAGGACCCGACAATGACTAATCTTTGATCTTTTACATTTAGCGCTTCGGGAAAAACAAAAGACTTTATGAAGCAAACAGAGGCGGTCCGGGCTGGATTATTTATTTAGCGGTGCGCGTTTTGTTTCCCGGCGCGTCTGCAGGAGATTGTCGGTGGGATGCTCTTTATAAACCCCGTGGGGAGAGATACTCTTCACAGATCCGTACTACACCGTGCAGAGGCTTATCATCATCATCATCATCATCATCATCATCATCACCAATCTGAGTGACAAATGTGTGCAAATCCCTCTCCATTCAGCACAGGGAGGACAGGTCCTTTTTAAGGACACAGACTTGTTCCACAGAGCAGGACCAACATCTGGACTGAAATCATCCGCTGGCTGAAGGTGCACACGGTTTGTGGCTCATCCAAGGTGCACCCAGACCGAAAGCTCAGTTCAGGGAACAAGATGCATGCCATCAGGACGGAATGGTAAGAAATGATGAACAGTTCATGCCAGAGATCAGATTTATAGGTTGACTGAGCAAAGTCGGTGGCATGCCCGTGCAATCTGTACAGTTGAGATGAAGTTGAGATCAAAACATTACCCGTCTGTGTTACTGTCTCAATTCAAGATCCGATTCAGGTCTCTTCTGTCGTTAATGGCTTTTATGATGAGAAGATGGAAGGTGTTGGTGGTGCTGAACATGATTGCCGTAGCGGGCTTCCTCACCTTTTGGGGAAAGTGTGACATACGGCCGAACAAAACTGTCCTCGGTTACGCACGCTTCAATGGGTCATCTTTGGACTCGGGTATCAGTCACGAGGTCCTGCTGAAGAGGCTCGGCTCGTTGGAAGATGTGGTCTACAGACAGCTAAATGGTAATTCCATCAGTCTCGACTGCATGTCCTGGACTGAGGAGGTGGTTATTAAGGGAATTAAGCTCTTTCATTTGCTCAGCAGGTTTGTCCAAGTCTGTCGGGCTTATTGAGGGCTTCAGAGGTCAGGGCAAAGGCGGCTTTCCTGCCACACTGACTGGTGAAGAGGAAAAGCAAGCCAAATACCTGCAGGAGAAGTACGGCTATAACGCATTACTAAGCGACAAGATTTCTCTGGACCGGTCCATTCCAGACTATCGGCCCAACAAGTAAGCAAGAGTCTTCCATGTATCAATCAAAGATCCAGCTGTTTGTACTGGTGTAATATTTATTTGGAGATCCGAGCAGAGATACAGTAATTAAAGCGTGGCTATGTGAACACTTAAAAGTCCTGGTGCAAATTTCAATGCCTTTTTCTACATATTCTTTTTATATTCTGTATACACTATTTGGGGCAAATGGTTCATATTTATTATTAAGTGACAGATATTATTACTATTTTTGTGTGTGTGACTGAAATTCAATGTAACAAACCGTACGCATGAACAGCAACATTTTCCCTTAAATATGCAGAGCAATCAGTGGACGGCCATATCAACTGTTCTCTGTTCTGAAGAACCACAATTCCTTTCTCAGTCCCCAGACACTTTTTGGGCATTTTACTGACATACTGTATTATGCAGATATCTTGTGCAGGATCACTAACATGTCTTTCTGAACCTCGTAGGCAAGCTGAGACAAGAAATGCTAATCCCAATACATAGTCAGCCATGTCCACCAACGCCATAGTCCAAAACCTACGCCTTCCAAACAGACACTATAAATAGATTTCACATCGCTCCCACACGTTCGGGGATGGCAATGTGCAAAACGAAACTGCAGGAGAATATTTATACTCATTATTACAATAATTATAAATAATATTAAAACCCGTTTGAAAAATAAAGCACTGCATGAATAAAAAAAAGTGATATTTATTTTTTTGTTTTATTTTTTTTCTCAAGGTGCAAAACCATGTTTTATCCCAAAGACTTGCCCCAGATCTCCCTTATCTTCATCTTTGTGAATGAGGCACTGTCAGTGATCCTGCGATCTGTGCATTCAGCCGTCAATCACACTCCACCTCATCTGCTGAAGGAGATCATCCTAGTAGACGATAACAGCGATGACGGTGAGATGGCTCATGATTCTCTGTGTACCTCCCATGTTGCTGAGAAAGAAAATAGAGTAAATAAGTAATTAGGGTTGTGTGGATGTATGATATAATCATGAACATTACTGTGTAAAAGTCTTAGGCACAGGCAAACTTCATTATAAAACTTTTGCTCAGAGTAAATTTGAACTAGGTCTGGGTAATGTTATTTCATTCCGGTGAAGACTGTGACCTGACAAAAACATTTTCGTAGATTTTATAGGTTATATAGATGTGTCCTCTACTACTATGTGCTGAAGGCGAAGTGGATGTCACTGAATCTTTTCTGAGACAGAACGCTGAGGGAATTGTTCAGAAGGTTGAATGCCTGAGTTGAATAATTATTTTAGGATATAATACACAGAAACATAATTAAAACAAACAACTAAAGCATTTTTTAAATGTTGAAATGCACACACGTGCGTATATCGGATTTCCAGTAGTGTGAGCAGAGCTGAGCAATATACTGCTGTTCTAGGAACACATCTGTATGGAAACATTCAGTTTATTAAAATAAGATTTGTATTGTTAAATTATTTTTAAATTTAGTATATTACATGGGATTATAAATAATGGCCAGTGGCGGTTCAAGCGTATGTGGCACCTCGAATTGATCAGAAAGACAGTCTAGACACTGTTAATGTTGTACATGACTATTATTTATAAAATAATAAAAGAAAAAGGGGGAAATGTTTTTTAAGGAATATCCACATAGGTGTACAGAGGCCCATTTTCAGCATACTTTTGTTCCAATGGCACATTGTTTTAACTAATCCACTGTGTTTGTTAATAGGTTGTCAAGTTAAAAGAATAATTGATAATTAGAAAACCCTTCGCAGTTATGTCAGCACAGCTGAAAACTGTTGTTCTGATTAAAGAAGCAATAAAGTTGCCATTCTTTAGGTTAGTTGAATATCTGGAGAATCAGCATTCGGTGTTTTGACTCTAGACTCGAAAAGCCTAGAAGAAGAACTTTCTTCTGAAGTTCATCAGTCTATATTTGTTCTGAGAAATGTTGTTCTGTGCATGAGAAACTGCCAAGAAACTGAAGATCTCATACAAAGGTGTGTGCTACTGCCTTCACAGAACAGTGCAAACTGATTCTAACCATCTTACCTTCATCGTACCGCGACAAATTGACAGCTAAAATGAAAAAGGTCTGAAATGCTGTAATAGATGCAAATGGAGGATTTTAAACAAAAGCAAAGTTTGAAGGACAAAACTACTATTTCAAGTAAAAATGATGAAACCGTTATATCCACCGTGCAACTCATGCGATGTATATATATATATATGTGTGTGTGTGTGTGTGTGTATATGTATGTATATATATATATATATATATATACACACACATACACTACTCTTCAGAAGTTTTAGGTTACCCAAAATATTTCACATTTTCAATAAATACCCAACCTCAGACTTCTTTCTTTCCAGTTTGTGCTGTTCTGTGAGGGGAGTAGTACACACATTTTATGGTATCTTTAGTTTCTCGCCAGTTTTTTATATGGGAGAGCCTTCATTTCTCAGAACAAATATTATTTCTGAAGAAAGATTTTTTCTGACCATTCGGAATCTATAAACAAACACACAACTGATACATATCAAGCCAGAAGAAATCCAGTTTTATTTCTTTCTTAACTGGAACATCAGTTTTCCCCTCTGCTGACATGAAGAGAGTTTTCTAATGATCTGTTATCCCTTAACCTGACAAACATGGATTGGCTAACACAAAGTGCCATTGGTACACAAGCATGATAGTTGCTGAAAATGGACTTCTGCACAGCTATGTAGACATTCAATTATAAATTCAACCGTTTCCTCTTACAATAGTCAAGTACAGTGTTAACAGTGTCTAGACTGTCTTTTTGATTATGTAATCTTAAGTGTGTTTTTTTTCAAAATAAGGACATTTCTAAGTGACACCAAACTTTTGAGCTGTACTGTGTGTGTGTTTGTGTGTCTGTGTGTATATTCAATTCAGTTTTACATTTTTAAAGCTTGACACAGGTCATGCTCACTTCATGACGGTATCCGCTGAATTAAAAAAAATACAATTCTTTTTTTTTTTTTTTTTTTTTTTTTAAACCTTGAAATGCAAGAAAGCCCTATTACATACCTTTCTTAGGTTTTTTTGGGCAACATTTTGTTAAAATTGTAGGGTATTAGTATCAGCGACTGTGGCAAATCATGAATTTTTGTCTGTTAGGATTTAAGCATTATCCACTTAGTCTTATAAGCAATTATTGAATGGGGTGAAGTATGCAATAGAGCATTATTGGGTGAAGGGGTTATTAAACAATAATTCACCATGTCACAAAAGCTGAATTTTTTTTATTTATTCAAAATATTTCAAAGTAGATGCTCATGATACTACTATGTAGTACATGCCAATCAACAAATAAACATTCAACTTATTATTAATAATTCGGCTCGTAAAACAATGCCAAGAATTATTTCATGGCATTCCACCAACCAGGAAAGAAAAATATATGTGGATTGAAGAATAATATCTATAATCTTGAGATAGTAAATCAAATAGTTTGAGCCCTTCCCATGTAGTATATACTACATTATCATTCACATTTATATGTGTGTGAGTGTGTGTGTGTGCATATATATATATAAGGTGGTGAGCTGTACTTGAATTTTCACTGTATTGTCAAAGACTATTTTACTATGAAAAATGATTTTCTACCTCATCATTTTTATCCCCACGCCCCCACCTGTTTTTACTAATTGTGCTACTTACATAGAACTAATCCAACTTTCCATGATGGTTTCCAGTTCCACCATGTGTTGTAGCACCTGTAAAATACAAACTGGCACTATGCAGGAGGATTGCCCTTCAGGACATTTGTGTTACAGTTCAACTTTAACACTTTTGTAATACAAGACCTGCCTTTAAAATCAATCTCAGTGAGGCAATCCACCAGAATGCCATCCCTGATAAAGTAGGGCAAGTCTTCACAGTGTTCCCTGTTCATGTTGTGAATAATGATGCCCGTGTCTGATCCATCATACTACGAGTGCTAGTCTTTCTTCAAGAGACAGTTCTATTTCCAGAACACTCTAGGCATGAGCCAGTGGCAGAGGACCAGCAATCTGTCAAAGTGAGGGGAAGCGATATTTTTGTTCAAATGATGAGGCGTACAAACAAGTAGCATCGCCCTCTGTGGCCTTATCATTTTAGTGATGCATGATATCAAACACTCTGTATATAAATGACACCTTAAGACAAAGGTTGTTTTTTTTTTTTTTTTCCAGTGAATGAGGTGCACATTTTTCAAGCACGCACTAAAGGAGAGACAAGCATAAGTGCAAGAAAGTGATTCCACTTAAGCTCTTAATGCTTAGGACACTTAATGTTTGGAGAAAATAGTTGATTGCAATTCTGTGGTGACTAGAAGCAATCAGTGATTGCAGTGAGATTGCAGTGATTTTTTTTGGGTCGTGTGGTGAGAAGGTCTGTTTTGTCGCCAACACGTTGCACTTAGTTGCAACACCTGCAATCACGCAATCACTCTTTTCGGTTGCATTTGATTGCATGATGACTGTCCCTGTTTATCTGCGATTTTTTTCAAGTATGTAATTGATGCTGGCGAGTCTCAGATCAATTGCAAGACGCTGCACATTGTTGCCATGTTCTATCAACAACCAGGGCATGAAATACGTCTGAATTCAACTAGTTTCAGATGGCAATTTCAGACAATCACCACCAATCCGATGGCAACTCGATTTGAGGACTTGGTGCATGATGTCGTGGAATCTAGAGAGACGTAATTTGATGTTGACTTTTCAAAAGACAGATGCTGATAAGCACTCGAGATCTAGATGCTGCCACATAAGGTCTTAAAATTAAACTGATGCCTTCTTGATCTTCGCACATCCATTCTGTCAAAATATCTGAAGGACAGTAACTGCAGAGGTGAGGACAACTTTTCAGTTGTGCAAAGTCAAACAAACAAACAAACAAACAAACAAACAAACAAACAAACAAACAAACAAAAAAATGGTCTCCTACTAAATCCATAATATAACTGTGTAAGATAAAGATCTACAGAAATCAGATATTAAAGATTGGAATAAGCTACAGTTTGATGTATAGTTTGACATTATGGGGTGAGTAATGAGATCTAGCTAGCATTATTTTTGTTGGGCTTGTTTGGCACACTGATTTTGTTGTTGGTTATCACTAGAAAACTTGAGGAGAAAACGAAGAGTCTTTTTTAAAAGAACAAGGAGCCACGACTGAAAGCTTCACCCAAAGCTCATGTTACTAAAAGAGTTGGAAAAGGTCATCATTGTCTGAGTCAGATGAAGATCAATATTGTCTTGTTTGCTTAGCGTTCTGTGGGAATGGTTGACCTGAGTAAGTTTGGCTTCAGTGTCAGTATTGTAAAAACTTGGCACACAAGTTATGCACCAAATGTCCTCTTCCAGAACTGTGATTTGTCTGACTCTGATTCACAATTAGGGCCTAGGTCCTGAATTGGAAGGGCGCTAGAGCTGCACAGCGATGACACCAGGTTGCAGTACACTGCTTCGAATGACACAGTGTTGGGATACCACTAAAAGGGGGCCCCACTAGTGTGTTGTCAAAGTCAAAGCAAACTGTCATGATGTGACTAAGTAGCATGAGTAGCGTAGTAGATAGGAAGTAAACAAAAATATGAAACGCGTGTACCCAGGACGCGTGTGTTCAGGATGCACACACACACACACAAAAAAGCACAGTCAAGAAAAGGAGAAGAAAGAAAAACTGAGATAATGGTGAATGACAAACATATGTGACAACAAGCTACACTGACAAGCTGTTATAGTGAATGAAGTGGTCAGTTTGATGTTATTGCTACTGCTAGCAACAGCGGCTAAGTCAATACAGTAGCAAGGATGGCGTATCTCAAACTCATACTGAACAAATTAGTCATACGAAAACTCATTTTGTCTTCTAGCACTTGATGGTTTTTAATTTCATGCTTTCAACATTTTAGCTTCTTATTTAATCGAATCATTCATTCAGTATCTAAACGATATTGATGCATAAATGACAGATATCATATAGCCTTGAAATCGTATACAAATATAATATATCTTAGGTCTGGGTTGCTGTTATGGTGTAATTTTTCCAGTGTGGCACGAGTGATGGAAGGGTGATGAAAGGATGTTCGAAGGGTTTTATGTGTATGACGTGTATTTGAAAATATGTGTATATTGACAATCTATTTAAACAAGTGGGTATGTGAGTGAGTATACTGTTATATAAGTATTTGAAATGGGAGGTGGGGGGGGGGGTTGTTTGGGGTTGTTGATGGGTCAGAGTGGGCCCCCTTGTCCCTCTTTGCCTAGGGCCCCCAGAGTCTGTAGAAATAGCTCTAGACACAGTGCCATGTATTTAGTTTAGTCTCACAGCATACTGCATTAATTCCTTTGCTCCTAACATTCTCACACCATGCACACACCCACAATCTATATAAACTGTTATTGTGGGTTTTTCCATGTAATGGAATGGACCACTTTGTGACGCTCTATCAGGGGCCAGACTATGTGTCACTCTGTGTCTCCTTCAGTGTGCGTCACATGACCTACACACTTTGTGGTGATGTCACAAACAGGGGTGCTACCACCCTGGGACTCCCACAACTTTACGCACTACTTCTACTTTGGTCACAAAATTCTGTTTCATACTTTTGTTCCTTGTTTCTGGTTTGAATTGAATGTGCAAGTTATTTATATCTCACCCCATGACTCACATGAACATACTATACAATACAATTCTCATATTAATTTCATTTGTCACTTCATTCATTGAAAGTGAAGCAATTTAAATTTGTGCCAACCACACTGTATATGTCAACCAAACCCAAGAGGGGGCCTTCGCCCAGTTTCGTCTGAGAACCCCACAACCCTAGTAGAATAAAGTGGCTTGGCAAATGAGTGAGTGAGCAATTAGCCTGATATATATGGCTTTGGACTGTGGGCCTCGTTCAGCAATCGATCTTACAAAGAAATTCATTTGTAATTCTTACTTATACGCTAGAATTGAACTTTTAGGCACTTTTATGCACATATTGGTGCCAAAATGATTTGGCAAAATTGCTACTATTTCCATTCTTTTTTCATTTCTTTAAATTTTTCTGATTCATAAAATGATGTCAGAGACTACATTTTTTAAATGTATTTATTTTTTTTTTTACCATATTAAACTTGGGGGCAGCACGGTGGTGCAGGGGTTAGCACGTTCACCTCATAGCAAGAAGGCCTGGGTCCGATTCCCAGGCTCAGGCGTTTCTGTGTGGAGTTTACATGTTCTCCCTGTGCTTGTGTGGCTTTGTAAATTAAACACATGCCACGCTTTTCAGATTTTTACAAATAAAAATATAATTTAATATGGTAAAAAAAAATTTAGTCTCTGACATCATTTTATGAATAAAAAAAATTAAAGGAAAAAAGAATGAAAATAGTAGCAATTTTGCTGAAATATTTTGGCACCAATAAGCCTGAGAAAATATTTCCCCTTTTTTCCCATTGGCCTCTGATTTCAGGTCAAACCACTTTTTTTTCTTTACTGTGCATCCTGTGTCAGGACTTCTATTGCAGCTTTATAATTGTATCCGTCTACATGAATATTTGTGAGCGCACATGCCCTTATGTCCTTTTATCGGAATTTAGGGGGCAATCACCTGTACTAATTAGACCAACTGGAACATGCTTTTGATTTGCTTTTGAGGGACAATGACACTACCAATATGGTGGAGGCTCTGACCCTTTTGTGTCTATGAGGCAACAAGGCGAATGCGGTATCTTATGTATATATATATATATATATATAGTTACTTACTATGGAATGCACTATATTGTAAGTTTGCCATTTGCGCCATAGTGGCGTCTAAAGGTACAGTGAGGATTATTGCATACTACTTCAAAATTTCCACAAGTACTTTTTTAACAAATCAAGGAATTTTCAACACAGCATTTCTATAAATGCTTTATAAAATAATGTCGTTTAATTTAATGTAAACTTGGAAGTTTAAAAATGCTGTGTTGAAAAATTCTTGACTCTCTTAAAAAAGTTCTTAGGAAAAATTTAAAGAAAATTTAAAATTTCATACAGAGCCAATAATTTTTCCCTTATCTACATCATGCATCATACCATCTGTCACATGACGGGGGAGGCGAGACAAATTCAGGGGTTTTAATGCGAAAATAATGGAGTGAGACATAAAATATCAAAAATAAAGTTACAGTGCAGCGAGAAAAGATCCAAAGCCTCAAATCTGATTTAATAAAAGGCAGCATCAGTGTTTTTATGGATGGTATACCAGATCAGTTGACGTTGACCTCTCATGTTTTAATCGTGCAATAGCATTACGTGGGTAACAGCGCTGAGGAGTAGTGTTCAAAAGTGTTTTGATACTTTACCTTTGAACTTGAGTAGGGCGTAGTGAATGAGTGAGCAATTTCAGACACAGGAAGTGTCTTTGCATATATACGTGTTCTATAAATTCACTGCTAAGTCAATTTGGCTCTAGTTTAAAATATGACATGACTAAGAAATATGACAGAGAAAAAGTGTGCCAAACAACCTTGCTCTGGTTGCAGACTCTGGTTTGTGATTAATCCCTGATTTGAGCCCTGATTTGATCTCCAGTAATGCTGGTTACATATTTGCGATCTATTGCCGTCCGTTCCCAGTCACATCGATGTAAGTCTCTTGTTAGCCCCCATTCAGTTTGCGCACTGACTGCTGGGAAAATGCTCTGAAGTTGCAACTAGACCAGGGATGATTTGGGCTTAATCATGGACAGGTAGCAATTTTTCCACCATCGTGATGGATTTATTTCCCACCGATCGCATCCAGATTGCCAAGAGATTACAAGTGGTTGCGTTTTTTTTGGCTGCAATGTGGACGATGTCCACTATATCGATGTTTCTAATATGTCCCAGACATTAGACAGCTTTTATGCATGTAATGATCTAGCTACTCATTCATCATATTATTGTGTTTCCATGTGTGTGACAGAGCAACTGAAAGGTCCACTTGAGGAATATGTCAACAGACGGTACCCAGGCCTCGTCAAAATTGTGCGTAATCAGAAGCGGGAGGGCCTCATCCGTGCTCGCATCGAGGGTTGGAAAATGGCCACAGGGGAGGTGACAGGCTTTTTTGATGCCCACGTAGAATTCACTCCTGTTTGGTAAGAAAGTTTTACAGAGAAACCTCTCTGGTTTTGCCTACTTAATCAGCAATGTCCTCCAACAATTCTTACACAGATGATTAAAAAAAAAACTCAACTGTAATGGTTCTCAAACTGTGGTTTCCCCTTCCATTAGGGCTGAACCAGTCCTGTCCAGAATCAAGCAGGACCCCAAGAGGATCATACTACCTTCAATAGACAACATTAAACACAATTCATTTGGCCTGGAGCGCTACGAGAACTCAGGCCATGGTTTCAACTGGGAGCTGTGGTGCATGTACATCAGTCCTCCAAAACAGTGGTGGGATGAAGGAGACACCTCTGCACCCATCAGGTGTGTTATCAGAAAATAGATATGTTTGTACACTCAAGTATCCAGCACCTCAGCAGTAAACAAGCGTGCAAGTAACAAAACTAGCATTTTGTGGGGTGCTTATCATTTTGCAGACATATGTTGTTCACTTTGTATGTGCATGATAGCAGATTGTAGCCTGTATTTTTTTAAACCAATCTCTTGGTAATAACTACCCCTAAAAAGATGTTATTATATTCTCTGCATTAACCCAACGCAAAACCACAGACATTTTGTGTTGAAATAATTAAAATGCACATTCTAAAAAAAAAAAAAAAAAAAAAAAAAAAAAAAAAAAAAACCCTTAAATATGTGCTGTTGTTCCAACACTGTTGGTTGGTGCTGTGAACTGTATTCCTATGTGTACAGAAAAAAAAAATTCTGCAAAATGATCAGAATCTTGGGTTTTGGTGGCTGCCTGGACAGGGTCCTTTTCCAGTAATGGATCGTGAAAGCATGGCTGTGGCAAAGTCCACACAGTAAACAGTGTTGTCTATGGTCAGCAGGCAAAGCAGCGACTTCTTCATGGAAGGCCTCTTTCGAGAGCTCAGGAGTGCAAACTGCCCTTTGTCCTCTGACAAGGGCTCGGGAGTACAGACCTACAGGTCCAGCAGGAGATCCCAGATTAGGGCTGCATCTTTAGCCTCATCATGATACTCAGAAATAGAGCCTTGTTAGCTTCATCTGGGTCCATCCTTGAAACTGGAGTCCGGTGACATGAACCTGGGAGCATTCACTAGCACCGCTAGATGAGATTACGATGATCGGGTGGATATGACAGAACCCCGCCAATAGACTCCAGGAGTTGCCATGCACCATACGTGTGTGGACTTAGGTCTCTGGGTAAGGCCATGGTACTGGAATGGCAGATGAAATTGCGTGGTGAGCGGCCGGATGTGATAAAATATCTCTAAGTGATTATTTTAGAGGTATAAACAAAGTAAATGCCTTAACTGTCTTGCCAAAACAAATGCATGATAACATGAAATAAGTTCATTTGTGAAAAAAAGAGACTGAAGCCTAAACATTTAGCCTCAACTGTGCATAGGTAGCATATCACAGACTGTTGCTGTGAAGTCTTGGTTTAACAGACTGTAGTTGAAAAATATAACATTGAAAACCGTGCCTTTCAGGACACCTGCAATGATAGGCTGTTCATTCGTGGTAAACCGGCACTACTTTGGAGAAATGGGGCTGCTGGACTCAGGCATGGATGTCTATGGTGGAGAAAATATAGAGCTTGGAATTAGGGTTAGTGTGCCACTATAGCACCACTATTAGCTACCAAAAACATTTTATCTGTTAGGAAGAGAAGGAAAATAAATAACATTAAATAAATTGTATGTATTTGCTAGGTTTGGCTGTGCGGGGGCAGTATGGAGGTCTTGCCCTGCTCTCGGGTGGCTCATATTGCCAGAACGAAGAAACCATACCACAACAACATTGCTTTTCACACCAGGCGCAATGCACTACGGGTGGCTGAAGTATGGTTGGACGAGTACAAGTCTAATGTCTACCTAGCTTGGAACATTCCAATGGTGGTGAGGAACCGGTTCAGAACTGAATCTCTTTTAAAATAATCGCAAAAAAGTAATCAACCAACACTGGAATATATTCCATGCTTTCTCTGAATCTTTATAATACATTTTCTCCTGCCTCTGTGTACGTAGAACCATGGCATTGATTATGGGGACATATCAGAGCGTGTGGCACTGAGGAAAAGTTTGCAGTGTAAAAACTTTAAGTGGTACCTCGATAATATCTACCCAGAGATGAGGCAATACAACAACACCCTGTTTTACGGAGAAGTGAGTACAGCATGAGAATGACTTAATTGCTTGAGTCGAAAGCAACTGAACTTGATGTTTCACCTCTCATCTGAAAGGCTTCTTTAGTTCTAAGCTGATTTGAAGTCCAGCTCTTAAAACTGAAGAAATCTTTCGAATGAGAGATTGAGGAAAGACGTCTTCAAAATAAAAAGAAGTCCAGTTACTTTTGACTCAAGCTCTCAAGTGTACCATAACCTAGATGACTGAGCATCTATACAGACAACATGAGAGTAATTCCATAGTTAAGCTGTCACGTCACGATAGTAAGAGTAATAACTGATAAGGCATACGGCTTCGAGTGGATATCACATCTTATTTGTTATTTTCCTGCCCACACTTGTTTACGGCAGAGAAAGGGTTGGAAGAGTCATGACAGAATAATACACTACCTAGTGGAAAAAAGGTCAGAGCTGTGTGTTCACTTTTTTGTGTGTGTCTCTGTTTGGATTGCAGATTCGCAACTCTAATGCCAGCCATCTGTGTGTGGATCACGGTGTGAAGGAGAACCACACAGCAACCCTTCACCCTTGTCATGGCTGGAACCCACAGGTAGAGTCTCAGCTCTAGTGCCCAAGCAATCTGACCTCGAACTCACCTCCTCTGACTGCAGTCTAAAAAATGTGTTACGCCTGTGGGTAGTTTTTATTTTATTTTACATGACACATTTTATTTTATTTTTTTCACATATTCTGTTTTATCAGTGGTGGCTAAGCGGCAATATACTTCTTCCCAGAAAGTTTGATTTACTCTATCTGGACATGTTTTCAGTGGGAGAAACATTTCACTACTCTTCCAAGTGACTTTGTGAATCTTAACAGACTGAAGTTTTCCCCACGATACAGATGGCTCCTGAATGGCACATTGACAAGGAGCACCGCTATCATCCTGGAGTTTGAATCCAGGTTGAATCATGCTGCCATTCGCAGTCAGGCGTCAACGGGAGCTAATTGGCCGAGTTCTTACAGGAGGAAGGGATGGCATAAGCTCACATCCTGTCACTTAAATAGCCCCTCCCTGTTTGGTAGTGGTATAGTGAGACATACCTGACAGGTGGGAATCGGCTATGACTAAATAGGGGGGTTGGGGGTGTTGGCACAGTACAGTTGCATAACGATCGAAAAAATATCCACTGCAAAACACTCAGCCATAAAAGATCTCTTGGCCTGAAGAGGTAACTGTATTATGTTGTGCCATCTTCTTTGACCCCGGCTGATTGGTTCCCCAAAGTATAATTCACAACAATCTGCATATTAATGATCATGAAACTGATCTCCAGGCTCAGTGTTATACAATAGTGCTGATTTTGATTGTTATGCAACTGTACTCTTTATATGCTTGGGGAAACATTCAGCCAGCTAAGACTGACAAAATCACTTGAATGAGTGATGAAACAATCAGGAAAAGATAGTTTTTGTAAAAACAAAAAAAACAAGACAAAAAAAGACAAGGTTTAAAAGTCTTAAATTTCAGTACCGACAAAGTGTGTGCTTCTTATGTAAAGTAGGCTAATAGATTCCTTTATTGCCGCCCAATATTATTTTTTCTTTGATGAAGTGTGTGAGTGTCAGGAAGACAAAACATTTCCGTGTGAGGGTCACTCAGAACTGGGACTAAGACACACAATGCCTTTTTTTAAAAACAGATACATGATTATCAGAGTGCACAGATCACTATGTTTGTGTTTGGTAGCTTGGCCGCTATACCAAGGAGGGATATCTGTTTGTGGGACCTTTGGGAAGCACTGGAGATGACACCTCCTGTATAATTGATGATATGACTAGCAGGTTCCCTCAGCTTGTCGACTGCAACAAAGTCTCCAATGTAGGCCAAAAGACATGGAACTTTGCACAGGTAAAACCCCTATCAGACATGTGTATATACGATGTATCAGGATACGTGACAGTAAGAAAGGAACGTCACAGCAACGCCAGCTTATCTAGCTAATACTCTTGAATGCGTAACACAATCTACATGCATGTCAGAGTGCGGCATTTATTTAGTCTTCAATTAAAAAATCCATAGCACATATGTAGCAGCTTTGATGCGTTATTCGTATGTCATGTGTAAGCTGTAAAAATTAAAGCTACGCAGTAGTGCCATTGCAAGAACGTTGCTTGAACACCTGTTACGCCACTTAATCCTAATTAGGGTCATGGGCAGGCTGGAGCCTATCTCAGCCAACTCTAGACAAGGGCAGGGTACACCCTGAACAGCTTGCCAGACCATTACAGGGCCAACGCACATACAATCATTCACACTCACACCTAGGGGCAATTTGGAACAGCCAATTAGCCTACTGTTATTGCAACTGATCTGAACGGATCAACTGTCCATATATAAATAATCACAAATATAATGCTAAGCCTCTGAAGAAGGGCTGATCAAATTAAGTAGCATGAAGAACTATTTTTAATAGAGGCTATAAAGTGTTTTAAATGGTGATTGCTAAGCACTCGAAATATGAATGTATTTAGTATATAGGAGTATATTATCCTCATATTATCAGTGAGTGGATTCCAATAAATCAATGAATTACATTTAATCTCATTAAAGTATGAGGAAGAAAAATATTCCAGTATATCTTTTGGCACAACTGTCGTGTTGCCTAGAATCTGCTCTAGGATGCACTGGCAAATAAGAAATGACAACGAACACAACATGCCCAACCCCTGCAGTTACACAGCAGGATAGTCACACATAACAACGAGACATCATGCTCACAAAATGGTTATGGCGCGGCTACACATCACACCACACATGCATCAGTACGGCCACACATGTGCCTCAGTACCTACTTTACGCCCCTTACATTCTATACAAACCCCAGATATGCCACAGGAACACCACAGAAACACGCATATGCCAGGAACATCATAGGACTCAGTTTTGGACAAAGTACACCTTGTTTCTTGGTGTTTGACCCACATGAGTTTTTTTTTTTTTTTTTTCCCCACAAATACATTGCATATGTAAGATTCCAGACAGTGTGACAAGGACAAATCGTTAAGCTGTATGCAATGCATGCATGGACAAATCTTTAAGCTGTATATTTCTGTTAACTTACAAATAAAAAGCATGCTTCAAGAAAATGGACAAATGTATTTAGTAAGAATTAAACATCAGACACAGTGATTCAACATGTACACTCAAACAAGTGAGTTCCTCTGAATTAACAGAAGCCGCATACCAAGAAGCTGATAACACTTCCTGATACTACACCCCACCAGACAATAACAAACAGAACACTTAAATAGCGCTGATGCTTCAGGAAGAGGATGAGAGTCTCTCAAAATGAAAATCGTGCTCTCTACTAAGGACAAGAGTATCTCATGTAGTGATACTGTTCTAAAGAGAGGAAATTGAAGTATTTAAAATTTGGTGAAGGTCAACTCTAGTCTCAGTCTCAAAATTTTAACCATACCTCTGGTCTTAAACAATAGTGGGCAGTCCATATACCCAAACATATGATTATAAGAGGATTTAAAGTGATTAGGAAGTGGCCTTCAACCTTGAAAGATATACAATATGGCCAAAAGTTTGTCTGAACCACCGAGCTATATATAGAACTGGAGGCATTAAAATACTTTACGAGCATGAAGTCACACAATTGCCATATAGGTACTCCTTAGTATTTCATTTAATTTGATATACTGTAAGGGAAATTTAGCTGCTGCATTGAACCCATCTATAGTGAGAACTCACACAGAAACACACACACACTCGGAGCAGTGGGCTACCACACATTGCAGTGCCCGGAGAGCAGTTGGGGGTTAGGTGCCTTGCTCAAGGGCACTTCAGCCATGAAGGGAAGGTGTAGCTCACTCCCCCCACTCCTTTTGTTTAAGACACGAATAATGATTAAATACCTTTATTCACACAGATTAGATTTTTTCATATCCTGCGATGGCCTGGCGAGCTGTCCAGAGTGTACTCTGCCCTCACCCAGAGTCAGCTGAGATGGGCGCCAGCCTCCCTGCGACGCTAAGTAGGATTAAGTGGTTCGGAAAATGAATGAATAAATGGAGCATTCTTCATATCACAAATGAGGGCGGCACGGTGGCGTAGTGGTTAGTACATTACCCTCACAGCAAGAAGGTCGTGGGTTTGAGCATGAGTGTTTCTGTGTGGAGTTTGCATGTTCACCCCATGCTTGTGTTGGTTTCCTCTGGGTACTCCACTTTCCTCCCATAGTCTAAACACATGCACATTATGCCAGTTGGCTGTTCTAAAATTGCCCCAGGTGTAATTGTGAGTGTGAATGGTTGCGTGTGTGTTGACCCTGTGATGGACTGGCCAGTTGCCTTTACCCAGACTCGGCTGAGATAGGCTCCATCCTCCCCACAACCGTAATAGGATAAAGCAGCTCAGCAAATGAATTAATGGAGTGTGGGTGGTGGGTACAGTCATTATTATTAGACATTTATTGGTGAATATATTCATTAGAATCACATAGCTCATCAGTGTATTTACATTTTGCAGAATGACTCAATTGTGAACCGGAGCACAGGTCGCTGTCTAGAGGTGGTGAAGGCCAGTTTGTCCTTTGGCTATGCGTTGGTTCTTCAGGTCTGCACTGGCCAGAAGTGGAACATCAAAAACACAATGAAGCAGCCTCAGGGACTCTGAGTAAACCAGATCCATCAGATAAGACTGATACACACCAGAAGCCAGGAGTCTTGAAAGGAACTGCAAGGGAGTGCTTTCAGCTTTGTGGTCTGTCTTTATTGAATTATACTTTATTGGTTGTGAGCTGCTTTTAGTAGAGGAGGGTCATCTGAATATAGTCGTCTACAAAACAGGTTTTCAGAGAATGATGTTTTCATTCAAAAAGAGTGACGACTTCAAACGATAATTACTTGAAATTAAGGCCAAATTCTTTTTTCACCCTCTTTTTCTAAGAGTCATACTATGGAACAATACAGGTTCAAGGAGATGTAAAAACAGCGTCCCATATCAGGTGAAACCTTTTCATCAGGATGCTGCATCTACAATTTGCTCCTTTTCTTTTCTTTTCTTCTCTTTTCTATGTGTTTTCGTTGGACTCTTTCTTATATCTGACCTGAATTATTTTGAATATTGTGAAGACATGGACTATAGTACAGCATTTCTGTTGATTTGTCTTAAACACATTTACTATCCCAGTGGAACACTTTCATAATGATGGATGTGCAGGTTAATTTGCTTAAGTTTTTTATTTGCTGTGGATATTGATTTTCTTTCTTTCTTTCATAGTTTTAATTTAATTTAAATTGAATTTAATTTTAACCCCATTAATAAGACATTTCCTTTTAGAAGTATGTAACAGAATCTGTTAATGTCCTAAACAGTAGCATGACTTCTTAATATGCAAAAGGGAAATAAAAAATTCTACAGTACAGTACAATGAGTGTAAGTATATTAGGATATATTAGGTAAGATATTTTTTTAATTTTAGAAAGAGAGTAATAAGACATATAAATGAATATGGGACTACCGCTAGTGGTTCAATGTGTTGGTGATGGAAATTTAATGTCTTCCTTTAAATTTAAATAAAGTTTTAAATAAAATCAGGAATCATTCTGCTTGTGTTGGCTAATAAACGGAGTGACTGTGTGAATGCTTCATCAACTTTATAAATGTAAGAAGCCAATCACAACTGAGGTAAATTACAATTATTTTTTAGATTAAAGATTCCTTTACTGTCACTGTTTATATATATATATATATATATATATATATATATATATATAAATATGAATACATCCAGCTATTATAGCTGTATATATAGTTGGCAAATAAGTGAATTAGAATAATAATAATAATATTAAAAATAATAATAATAAAAGCAAAAACATAAAAACAACAACAATTATAAATAATATTTAAAAAATTATGAAATGTTATAATGTCCGCCTCACAGCAAGAAGGTCCGGGGTTCGAGTTCCGGGCTCAGCCGTTTCTTTGTGGAGTTTGCATGTTCTCCTCGTGCTTGTGTTGGTTTTCTCTGGGTACTCCAGTTTCCTTCCACAGTCCAAAAATGCACAAAAGGGTAAGTGTCTGTTCCAAATTGCCCCTAGTTGTGTATGTAAGTGTGAATGGTCATGTGTGTTGACCCTGCGATGGTCTGGTGAGCTGTGCCCCGCCTTCGCCCAGAGTGGGCTAAGATCCCCACGTCCCTGGTAGGATTAAGCAGCTCAGCAAATGGATGTGTGGATAATAATTATAATAATAATTATAATTATAATTATAATTATAATTATAATTATAACAATCTGCTGTCCCCTCAGTGCAGCTAACTGGGTTATCAAAGGTCTCTCACTGTCTGTGGTGCACTGGGGGATTATATTATATTGTATATGTAAAAAATTGTACATTAAATATAGTCCACATCTTTAAATAACTGCATGAACTTTCACATGCATGTCGGGATTTTTTTTCTCATGGGTGCAAGAAGCAACATGTGATCATGTGATATTGAGATCAGAGAAGCAGGGTGTACATTTTAAGCCACAACTCTTCTTTCAGTGATGCTAATGACACCCTAACTGCAAAGCCATGGACCATGCATGCTAATGAGGGTGGCACTGAGACAAGGCTAAACAGTTTCTGACACCTGTTATTTAAAATTCTGTCAAACATTGTCCCATGTAATCTAAACAACACAATCCCCGAATTACACCTAATTAGTTGGGAACTACTAAATATTAAGTTACATGTTATTCCATTAATCCAGAAGGCATTTTACATTGTGCCCCTTACACCTTTTGTTTTGTATATTTGGGATATTCAGTTTTCCTTCAGGGCAGTGGTGGCCCGGCGGTAGGGTGCTGGATTACTGATCCCAAGGTTGGGGGTTGAAGCCCCACTCTCACCAAGATGTCACTGCTGTCCCCCCCAGTGCAGCTAACTGGGTTATCAAAGGCCAGCCATGTCTCTCACTGTCTGTGGTGAGAGGCATGTAAAAGAACCATTGCTGTTGTTCATGAAGAGTAGGCCATTGGGTTGCCGTCAGCGTGTTTC
Source organism: Neosilurus mollespiculum (assembly GCA_030014195.1). Classification (NCBI taxonomy): domain Eukaryota; kingdom Metazoa; phylum Chordata; class Actinopteri; order Siluriformes; family Plotosidae; genus Neosilurus; species Neosilurus mollespiculum. The sequence continues at coordinate 24,323,230 of JAQMYF010000013.1, read as the reverse complement.
TGCCCCGCGGTGGCCTGGCGAGCTGTCCAGGGGGCAGCTCTGCCCTCACCCAGAGTTGGCTGAGATGGGCACCAGCCTCCCCACAACCCTAATTAGGATTAAGTGGCTCAGAAAATGAATGAATGGGTTTTCTTTCATGGTGTTATTGTCCAGTTCCTAACAATATCACTTTGCCTGTCTGCTACCTTGGTTAATTATAACAATTCACAGCAAAGCACTGTAACCCTGAGCTTTTAAAACTTGATTTTATTTTCTCACTATTAATGTTACTGTAACCCATATCTGAGTGTGAGTAGTAATGACCCAGACGACGGCACAAAGTTCCGCCAACAAACAGCGCTGTAATTAGGGTGTAGCCGATCTATCCCCTGCCTCCCAGAAAAAAGCTAGCGAGGAAAAAGCTCCTCACAAGACTAGAAGTGTGCTACTTGGCAAAATTATTGAAAATAAAAAATATTTCCCTACCATCAAAGGCTTTATTTCAATATTTTGTTCCATATTTTTGTGAAATTTGATGCACTTTCCTCCAGACAAAATATTTTGAGTGAATAATTAAACTATTATAATTTGACTTTTGTATGACATGGAGAATTATCATTCATTAAGAGATTTTCTCATTTCTGTTTGGTGGAAAGCCATCAGATAATTCTTGGTATTGCATCATTGCCATGGAATAACGGAATTATTGCACTGATGCCATTAGTTAAGGGAAATGATTATTGCACCACTGGCACGTGCAACATAGTAACATGGCTTTCTACTTTGGTCAGATAACAATACCCCGACTGAATAATTTTTAATATCATACTTTACCTCAATCAGTATTTGTGTATTATTTTATTCTATTCTATTCTAGGTAATTACTACACACAAGCAAGCATATTATGTCATTTGCACAAACTCAAATATCTCCACTCCTCACAATAACACCACTAATAATGAAATTTAAATTAGTCTTATGCAAACTAAACTACCAAACGTACTTTATAAGCCTACCCAGAAATCACTTGTTTGTTTCATGTTTGGTTAGAGCTAATGTAAGCTTTGGGCTGGACATTGAGGAAAAGTAAAGATATGTTTTATCTGAGTTCTTGTGCTGGTTCAAAATGAAATGAAACTTCTAAAGACACTCATATCTCATAGCATATAAAATAAATAACAATAAAGATGACAATTAAAATTCTATAAAACATTTTTATTGCATCTTTTCTATGTTTATATTATACAGATGTTTTATATTTTACAATATTATCTACGGAAATTTTATTACAACTTATGGTGTCTATATTCTATGAAGATATATATTCTGCATGCGTATTTGGCATGTGTGTGTGTGTGTGTGTGTGTGTGTGTGATAGATAGAAAGAAAGAGGCCTCTTCTCATTTCTAATTGTGCTTCCTCATTTCCTTTTGTTGCATTCCTTACATCTTGGCTCCTCCTTCTGAGGACATGAAGAGAGGACGCAGGGACAGAAGGTGCAGGCGAAAAAATTGATGGCAAAATGATTTTTCTAATGAGATGTCCTTATTAATGAAGCATTTGCTTAAAGTAATGACATTTATTGGCGATGCTCTATACACAACACAATGTGGTGAAACTGCAGGGCATGCCTAAATGCGGGTGTTTATGCACTGCTATACACTGATTTCTAAAATGTGTTGGTATTTGTTGAACAAATATCGAATAGCATTTGCATTTTCTGTGTCCTTTGTTCAATTAAAATGGTTAAAAATGTTATACTTTTAGCATGAACTAAAGTGCTAGATGAAAGATTCCACATAAAGACTTGCAAAATGCTCCAGATGTAAAGGTTGGAGCTATAGAACATATGGTGTATGCTTTCATTATGTTCTTTAAAAGTCTTATAAAGTCTGTGTGCCTTTTCTGTCTAGAAGCTTCCTATCTCCACAATTCCTCTGAGTACATTTAATGAATTGGTAGGTCCTTAATGATGGCAGTTTTATTTGATTTCCTTACTGAAGAATGTAGGATACATGAGGCGAAGAGGCATCAATTAGAGTAGAGAGAAGTGAAGGGAAGAGCCCATAATAAATCTATACATAAGCTTTTCATGGCTGGCAAGCCACTGAACCAATCCACCAGTATATTTCTATTATTATTAAAAATAAATTTCCTCTTTATTATCACCATTGCAAACTAATAATAATAATAATAATAATAATAATAATAATAATAATAATAATAGCAATCATTCTAAATCATTGGCTCCATCCAGTTATTCATGGTCACTTTTTAAAAAGATCCACACCAAAGGACGCATTAAAATTTATTTCCAGTGTAAGACCTTTCAAATGCCTTTAAATGTAACAACCCCAGTATAAATAGTGAAAACATTCACTCCAACATATATCACACCTTTCACACATACAGAATCTCTCCTGAATATACTATAGCTATATTACTCCTACTTCTGCTATAAGGGTTTTAATAAAAAATTATCTACTATTGTAAACACATATGGTGTCCTGTTTCCTGTCCCTGCACTTATATAACCAAATGCTACAAGCTAATGATATTACCTAATTGAGACAGACAACATGAGGACACGATACTTAATACTGTTAAGGAATTCGTTCATTCATGAACCACCAGATGGAGCCACTGTAATTGTTTCTTCTGGACAAATCCTCGCTTGAGGATTAGCATTTCCATTCAAACGACTGACAGTGTTTTTCCACACAAACAGCAGAAGTTCTCGCTGTTACAGGAGTAGAAAATGCACACGTGTTTCTCAGTACATCTGTGCAGACTAATATGGCTTTAGTCAAAGGCTACTGGAGGAGCTGAGAGCTGGCGCATTGGTATTGGGTTCAGCCGCCCCCTCTGTGCCCACTGACACTGTCTGTGCAGAAAATACTGACCTGTACACAGTCATGCATATACATATCACTTAACACAGGTGACTACATAAGACATCTATGTACACGGCTTTACAAGATCACATGCATTATGAAGCAAAGTCCTTCAAAAAATGGTTGGGAAGAATGAACTGCTTAAACACACAGAAGACAAGTATTTTCAACCACAACAGCAACAACACCAAAAAAAAAAAAAAAAAAAAAGCCCCACAAATAAAATGAGCTGCGTCAGGCACAGATAGGGCTGGTTGTCTAACCGAACAAATTCACGATAAATTGTTGAATAAGCTTATGATCATGTGTGGCATTTCCGACCATGTCATAAAACCCACAGTACCACTCTGCAATTACACAAAATGTTCAGAAAAATGTTAATGTAAATTGTCAGTAAAAATAGATTTTTAAAAAATCTGTTAAAATGACATCTACAAGGAATTCAAAAAACAGTCGCAGACAAAAAGGTTCATAAATTTGTTTGGTTGATGTTTCAAGAATAAAAAATCGTTGTAGTAGTTACTGAGGGTTTCAATAGTTACTGAGGATTCCAGTAGTTACTGAGTGTTTCAATAATTACTGAGGTTTTCAGTAGTTACTGAGGGTGTCAGTAGTTACTGAGGATTTCAGTAGTTAATGAGTGGTTCAGTTGTTACTGAGGGTTTCAATAGTTACTCAGGGTTTCAATAGTTACTAGGGGTTTTAGTAGTTACTGAGGGTTTCGGTAGTTACTAAGGGTTTCGGTAGTTACTGAGGGTTTCAATAGTTGCTGAGGGTTTCAGTAGTTACTTAGGGTTTCAGTAGTTAATGAGGGTTTCAGTAGTTACTGAGGGTTTTAGTAGTTACTTAGGGTTTCAGTAGTTAATGAGGGTTTCAGTAGTTACTGAGGGTTTCAGTAGTTACTTAGGGTTTCAGTAGTTACTTAGGGTTTCAGTATTTAATGAGGGTTTCAGTAGTTAATGAGGGTTTCAGTAGTTACTTAGGGTTTCAGTAGTTAATGAGGGTTTCAGTAGTTACTGAGGGTTTCAGTAGTTACTGAGGGTTTCAACAGTTGCTGAGGGTTTTAGTAGTTAATGAGTGGTTCAGTAGTTAATGAGTGGTTCAGTAGTTACTGAGTATTTCAGTAGTTACTGAGGGTTTTAGTAGTTGCTGAGGGTTTCAGTAGTTAATGAGGGTTTCAGTAGTTAATGAGGGTTTCAGTAGTTACTGAGGGTTTTAGTAGTTGCTGAGGGTTTTAGTAGTTAATGAGGGTTTCAGTAGTTAATGAGTGGTTCTGTAGTTACTGAGTATTTCAGTAGTTACTGAGGGTTTTAGTAGTTGCTGAGGGTTTCAGTAGTTACTTAGGGTTTCAGTAGTTAATGAGGGTTTCAGTAGTTAATGAGGGTTTCAGTAGTTGCTGAGGGTTTTAGTAGTTAATGAGTGGTTCAGTAGTTAATGAGTGGTTCTGTAGTTACTGAGTATTTCAGTTGCTACTGAGAGTTTCGATAGTTACTGAGGGTCTCAGTAGTTACTTAGGTTTTCAGTAGTTAATGAGGGTTTCAGTAGTTACTGAGGCCTATTGTGGTGAAAGGAGAAGCTTGCTGAACAGCTCTGATCTGGTGGCAATACATCGCTATCAGTATATGGTATCTTTCTGGTGAGAGTTTGGAATGTTTGGTGAAGACCTTTTAAACCAGTACATGGACTACAAAACCTGTAGGTGCTGATCTGTAGTTGACAAAAACAGGCCTCACCATCAGTACGTTTACATGTACACTACTATTCCACCAATATTCCAAATATGAATTTGGTATGGTTCATGTCCACAAACTTTTACGAATTAGGCCTTATTCTGAATTTAGCATTTTCTGATCAAGACATATGGGATGCAATAATATTATTTGGATTTTTAGGTGCGTTATTTGGAAAATCAATATAAGGTCCTTTTGGCAATTTGTGACACACAACCAATTGCTTGTTTCCAGTCAGCTGTGTGTTGAACATGAACCCACTAGGCAACGGTTTGCAAGGCTTGGGGCATTCATGGCTCTATACGAACTAAAATGTAAGTGGAATATTAATTTTCCATAGCCATGAAAACAGTTTAGTTTTCTTTTGTTTTCCTTTTTTTCTATTGTTTAATTTTTATTATTAAAGTCAGTGTTTTGGACTTCAGAGGAGGCTGATTACTTCACCCACCCGATTTTCTCATGGCCTGTTTCTACTCACAAGAAGGCTCTTCCTTACAACAGCTACCAACCATGGAGGATGAAGGGCTCCTCCAAGGAAGGTGAAGCCAGTCGCATTTTTTCGGTCACTCATGCAAAGGAAAGCTGCTGAGGGTGAGTGGCTATTGTCATCATAATTCTCCAGTAAGCTTGCTCGCTGGTTCCACAGATAGGTTGAATGCTTTTCACTTGCTCCACTAGGGGGCAATAAACATTTTTTAATAAATGGATCATAGAAAGCAACTGAACTCAGGGACTCATAGAAATTATTCATTATTTTGATATCAGCAAGTAGCTTCAATCAGAATTTGGAATAATGGTAAAAAAAAAAACCCACTAACTTAACCAATAATACATCAGTAATTCAATATGTAGCATTTTAATTGTTAATTTGAGTCTGGGGTAAAAATAAATAAATAAATAAAACATATGTTCCTGAGCTGCGATGGCTTGGCGAGCTGTCCAGGGTGTACTGTGCCCTCGCCCAGAGTCGGCTGAGATGGGTGCTATAGCCTCCCCACAACCCTAATTAGGATTAAGCGGTTCAGAAAACGAATGAATGAATGAATGATGTTTCTGAGCTGCTGTGAGATGTCCTGACAATCCTGTAATGGTAAAAGTCATAGCACTTTTTCTAGGGTGCGGGGTTGGAATTGATGAGAAATTTGGATGTTAAGACAGCTCAGACATGCCAAATGTCATTGCACTCAAACTCAAAAAGTGTGATTACATGGTGAGTGGAGGAGTCAGTCGCCAATCAGGAGTCAGTGATGCTAACAATGCCTTGTGTGTTCATAGGGTTGTTGGATTAAATTGGAAGCATAGCATCAGTGGATTAAAATAGAGGCTATATCAAATCCAAGATAATAATCATGTGGTTAAGGCCAGTAAGTTAACTGATACAGATTCAATTATTGAACCCAGGCACACTTAAAATGTGTGCAGTTTTTCTTTTTAAAGGACGAAGGTACCTGTGTGACACATTCCACAAAACTAGCCCAGGGTCCTAGGTACTTGTCCAAGTGTGAAAATGAAGATAATCTTACATCAGATTTCGGATTTTTACTGCAAACAGCATTGCATGAGCCAAAAACACACACTCTGCTATTAAAATAATATCAGAATAACCTTTTAGCAGGCTTGTTGTGTATGCTGAACATATGGACAAACAACCTCTTCATGAGAGGAAAGAAAAAATGCATGGTTTAGCACACACTGGGGGCAGCACGGTGGCGTACTGTTTAGCATGTCTGCTTCACATCAAGAAGATTCTGGGTTTAAGTCCGTGTGTGTTTGTATGTTCAGTCTTTTGTGCGAAGTTTGCATATTTTCGCCGTGCCTGCGTGGGTTTCCTCGGGGAGCTCTGGTTACGTCCCACAGTCCAAAGACAAGTATATTAGGCTATTTGGCAGTTTCAATTGCCCCTAGGTGTGAATTATTCTGTGTGTGTTGGCCCTGCAATGGTCTGGCGAGCTGTTCAGGATGTTCCTCACCTTTGCCCAGTGTCAGCTGAAACAGGCTCCAGTCTACCGACGACCCTAATTACAACACGACTATAATTTCAGCCAGTCAAAACATGGGGAGAAATACCGAGCAGCCTGGCTGTGACATCGGTATGGCCCACTATTTTAAGCAGATCCACTGTGAATATATGTGGAATGTGCTATTCGTGTTCTTTTTACATTATCAGTGCTCCGCTGTTGGCTGATCAAAACAGTACGGGAAATCCAGACCAATGGAAGATGTTACCCTTTACAGATTTCAAACTAAACGAGCATGATGTTTGATCTAATGACTTTTTACAGTCATGCAAAATGTGGGGTGATGCTCCTATTCTGAGCTAAGATGCTAATGAATTGTTGCAGTCTGGTTTACATGTAAAATTGTGCAGATAATGTTGAAGATTCCTAATAGTGAGTAAATATAATTCCTTTTCAGCAACTAACTGGAATATTAGTCATCAGCTAAAAAAAATAATGGAGCTAATTGGCCCAAATGATGTTATGAGGCTGGCCGAAAATGCCAAATATGATGGCCTTGTAAGGGGTCCACGATATCACTATTCTATTGTTTATTGGTTAAAAAATAGGGAAAATATGTGGTTTTCTGGCGGCACGATGGCATAGTGGTTAGCACATGTTATGTCAGCACATTAGCACATCCGCCTTACAGCGAGAAGGTCCTGGGTTTAAGTATCGGGCTCGGTTTTCCCTGTGCTTGCATTGGTTTCCTCCGGATACTCTGGTTTCCTCCCACAGGTCAAAGACATGCACATTAGGCTAATCAGCTGTTCCAATTTGCCCCAAATTGTGACTGTGGGTGTGAATGGTTGGGTATGTTGACCCTCCGATGGACTGGCAAGTTGTTAAGGGCGTACCCTGCCTTCGCCCCTTGTTGCAGCCTCCCCACAACCCTAATAGGATTAATTGGTTCAGCAAGTGAATGAATGAATGTGGTTTTCTGGATTGGGAAGCTATAAAAACATATAAATATATAAATAGTGATCTTTTTTTTGTGTTGTCCTGGCGAGCTGTCCAGGGTGTACCGTGGCCTTGCCCAGAGTCTGCTGAGATGGGTGCCAGCCTCCCCGTTAGCCTAATTAGGATTAAGATGCTTAGAAAATGAAGGAATAAATAAATTATCTTTTTTTCCAGTGTGTGCTAAACCACGCGTTTTTGTTCCCTTTACTAAACAGAAACTTAGACATAAGGATTTTGTGAGCTGTAAAAAGTATTCAGAGAAGTATCCTCTACTGCTAACTTTGTGAAGTTTTGCTGGCATTTTCAATTTGATGCCAAGTCTGTGCCTAGAAGCAGCTCCCCAGCACATCCCTGATGAAAATGGGACACAAAAATTGTATGTTGGTGAGGTTTCTGCAGACTCCTACAGGTTATTGCACTGAGGAAACAGAGATGGCATGGGAAGAGAAGGAAATAATCAAGAGAACAAGTCAGCCCTTTAAAGTCCCTGCCAGTGAGGTGGAGACGGGACTCGGTAAAGCCTGGTCCCTGCTGGCTGTCATCCCTGACAGAAAAAAAAAAAAACTCCACCATTCTTTTGACGAGGTGTTTGGTTTCCTTAGTCTGAAGGTCGCAGGTTGAAGGCTTTTTTGTGTTCAGGCAGATGGGAATGACGTCTCTGACGGACATGCACATGCAGGTTCCGCCTTCACACCCCTGCTCACAGTGGCGTCACTATTCCATTCCATTGCGCAGCATCTGGTTGGCTGCAATAAGCATAACACTGATGATGAAAGCCATGGCAAAGGCGCAGATCAGGCTCTTGCGCACGCACGTCTGTCGGTTCTTCTTTGTTGGATGGACTGGAGTAAACAAAGGAGACATAGACAACTTTCAGTCATTAGTCAGCAGAACACTTGCGATGGCTTTTAATCAAATGTGCAGTTATTTACAACTCTTCCAGTTCACAGCAGCCAGTATAACCAGGATGAGGACAGGGTTGGTGAAATGATGACCCATGGCTATGTAAATGCTTTGTGTGGAAAGTGTTTTACCTCAGCCAATGAGGTCTTTTTGCTGGCATTGGTTTGTTTGTTTGTCTCTTCGTTTGTTTGTTAGCGATTTTACACAAAAAGTCTGCCTTTATTTTATTATTATTTTATCTTAGAGAACTTTTTATATCCCAACATCAGTCGCTCGATGTCAGTTTTAAGTATGTTACACCTGCAGGAGTTTATAAAGCTGCCTACACACAGTGTGAAATTTTCTTGATCACTGAACTCAAGTTTCAAGTGACACGACTGAAGCGGATAGCAATCACAGCAAAAAGAACAAGTGTTGATCGACTGGTTCCGGTAAACGTTTACCATAAGGCAGGGGTGTCAAACTCATTTTCACTGAGGGTCACATCACTAAGTTTAAAGGTGACCGGGGGCCGGAACATCTATACTAAAAAGGACAACCATGAAATCTGCATGGCAAAATAATTCGTTTAGGCCTTTGTCCTCTTTTCCTTTATTCACTTGCACAACACCCCCCAGTGCAGCTAACTGGGTTATCAAAGGCCCGCCATGTCTCTCACTGTCTATGGTGAGAGGCATGTAAAAGAACCATTGCTGATTTTCGTCAAGAGTAGGCTGCATAG
>JAQMYF010000013.1:24262513-24313945 GCA_030014195.1 Neosilurus mollespiculum | reverse complement strand
TCGGCTGAGATGGGCGCCAGCCTCCCCGCGACCCTAATTAGGATTAAGCGGTTCAGAAAATGACATGACATGACTTGCACAACACTTAACTGTGACACGCTGGCATACAATCCTTCTAGAGTCATGACTGACTAGCTGTTTACTTGAAATATGCTGCCACCACCTAGTGGAAGGTTGATGAACTGGGTTTCATGGTAATGGTCGATGCAAATAATGTACAATAATCATATTCTTTGAAAGCTCTTGCGGGCCACATAAAATGAGTTGGTGAGCCAGATTTGGCTCACGGGCCTTGAGTTTGACACCTGTGCCATAAGAACATAATAACAACAAACACAAGTTATGGTTCCTGCTTCAAGAGCCATTGATTATTATCGTCTATATAAGGACACTAACCCAAAACATGATACCTCCATCTGCATTTCTGAGATCAGTGGCATTTTAAGGGCTGACAGCCATAGTGGTCTAACCCACAAAAAATGAAAAATGAGATAAGGTGATGTTTTTACAGATGTAAATAAGGTCTATGCATGCCAGAATGGTCCCTTCATCTTCCTTATGACCTTGAATCATATCGTAAGCATTAACTCTGATTTTTTTATTACTGCAAAAACTTTCATGTAATTTTTCTCAAAAAGAGTTTTTGTTGGTAACACCACTCTAGTTCTCAGCCCTTCATTTCCTGTAAGTGTACATTTATATGCACTTATTTAAAGCTGTGTACGAAGTAGTATATAGAATACAGCAATGGCACAATCTGATTGGCTTGTTATCACTGGATTAAAAGTCATCCTTTCAAGTGGATAATGCTTCACTGGAAATGGCTGACAAACTCTCAAGGTCACTGAAACTGAAACCCTGGAAATTTATCAAAATGAGTTCCCAGAAAATAAAAACAAACAAACAAAAAAAAAAGCTACACAATATAGCCTTTAAATTGTAATGTTAAAAAAAAACAACTGTGAATGAGTTTCAACAAAATGACAATTAGTACATTTTTTTCCAATCTTGAATGTTTCAATTTGCTGTTTACTTTAAAGGGGTTTCCATAGCAAGCTAAATTTTAATCAGAAATACAAGATACGGAAAAAGAAAAGTTAAACAAGTGCCTGGGGAAAATAAAACCTTTGTGTGTGAACTCACAACAAATCTTAATGGACAGAAAAGCAAGGTTTAAAATGGACCAAACTGGACCAAACAACAAGCTGTTTCCATCACAGGCTGTCTGAAATTTCACTGGAGCTGATAAAGTGTTAAGCTCACTTTTCAAATCATTAAGTAAGTCTGAAGAAATTCGACCAAAAGCCCATAAAATTCCTCTGAGCCTTGAAGTAACAGAAAGTTCGTAAGTGTATTTGCTGGTGAGCTGGCCAGTAAGGTGAACTCCATTTTGAGATGGAGTCCTAAAATCCATACAATGAACAACCTGGGTTTTTTTTATTCCTGTACATGGACCGAAGGCGTTGTGAAAACCAGTGGAAAGTTCACCATAGACTAATTAAAACTGTATGAAATCCCTGTAACCACAGAAGAGTATTTTAACTTTGAGAGTGAAAAACTCTAAACTGGTTTGGCAACAAAACACAATCATGGAGGGCTGGAGGTTTCAGAAGCCCTTGGATATCAGTGCAAAAGCTCACCTCGATGCCTTTCGGTTTTGCAAGCGTATACGGGTTGGGAATTAACTATTTAAATAACATTTATGGCTAAGTTAATAACATTTACGTTAGAGTTATTTCTTAGCTCGAAAGTTATTTTTAGCTCTAGAACAACATTGAGTTTCTCTCCTTGGCTCACAAACTTGCACTGTTGAATATGATATATGTGCATGGGCATGGACCTTATCTTCTACTGTAATATTTAAAAAATATAACAATGAATTAAACTAAATAGTGTGCTTTTTGCTAATGTAATAGTGTGCTTTTTGCTAATGTTCCTGTGTAGTACACACTAAAATAATTATTGGCTTCAGGCTCAGAATTGAACAATTCCCTCGACCTTACATTTCTGGGACCTTATCATGACATCCACCTCGCCTTCAGCGAATAATTGTTAGTTATGTGGTTCAACTAACTAACCCATTCAAATTGTTAGCCAACATCTTTTCCCATTGAAGAAGTTGAGTTACAGCTGAGATTTCAAAAATAATAACAATAAAATATCAAACTATATGGAAATAATCTGAAAGTACTTATAACTGCATATATTTTTTTATTGTGCTCACAAAACCAAGAGAAAAGTAGCATGCCATATGCATTTTATCTATTTCATCTCAATGATTGCAGTTTATGTTACAGTTTGTCACATATTTAGATTCATCAGATGCTGGTAAATCTAGGAGTTTGCATGTTCTCCTTTTGCTTCCACAGTCCAAAAACATGCACATTAGGCTCACTGGCAGGTCCCAATTGCCCGTAGGTGAGTCTGGCTAGCTGATCAGGGTGAACCCTGCCTCTGCCCAGTGTTGGCTGATATCGGCTCCAGCCATCCTGTGACCCTAATAGGATTATGCGATTCAGCCGATGAGTGAATGAGTGAGATGATATGGAGAATCAGTGATGTTGCCAGTCATTGTGCTGACTACAAATCTTTACCAGGCACAGAGATAAAAACTTATACATTTATATCTACACTGTAAGATCTCTCACTCACTCACTAATTTTCCAAACTGCTTAATCCTATAAAGGTTGCAGGGAGGTTGGCGCCTATCTCAGCTGACATTGGGCAAAGGCGGGGCACACCCAAACAGCTCGCCAGACCAACACACACAATTATTCACACTCACACCTGGGGGCTTTGGACAGTTGGAGGAAACCGGAGACCCTGCGGAAACCCATGCAATCATAGAGAGAGCATGCAAACTCCACACAGAAACGCCCAAGCCTTGGACTCAAACCCAGGACCTTCATGCTATGAGGCGGACATGCTAACCACTATGCCACCATGCCACCCACTGTAAGACCTATAAAGTAAAATAAAGCAAACATGGCTTAATTTTCACTGCTGAAGTGGAACTCTGTTCTCATTTAGTAGAGATGTATTTGTGGTCTTAGTAAGAAATAGATATTGCTTTTTATTCGGACACATTTGGTGGTAGGAAACATACAAGAGGGTTAACATAGGCAACCAGAGCCAGCGATGAAAGAATCGCTTTATATGTGTATGACCACTTTCAGCAGCAAATCGATTCAGTTGCTGAGCATTGCTTCCTGTGCGTATGTGACTTTAATCAGTGGCACTGAGTCTGAAGCATCTGATTCAGAACTTTTTACATGTGACTTGCATTGACTTCCATGTGTTTTTTTTTTTATTATTATTATTATTATTATTATTATTATTATTTATTTATTTATTTTTAATTTAAAATTACTACAAAAGTTGATTTTATTCAATTATTCTGTTTAACTTTAGATTTATCTATTATTAATCTTAATTGGAGTATATCACTGCAATGGCCTGGTGAGCTGTCCAGGGTGTACTCTGCCCTCACCTGGAGTCGGCTGAGATGGGCACCAGCCTCCCAGCAACCTTAATTAGGATTAAGCGGTTCAGAAAATGAATGAATGGATGAATGAATGGAGTATATCACTTTTATATTACCTGAACTATTTGCTTCTTCAAATATGCTGAAAATACTAACACTAACTATCTCTTTACTTGTTTTTTTTCACAAATGTAAATCAGGTACCCCAAATACTCTCATATTCTTATGTTTATGGTAAAAAAGTGTTTGTGAATTGATGAAAAACAGGTGAATGGAATTTTATAACTGCTTCAGGAACCCTTATGTACTGAAATAATATTTTTATGACTTTTGTCTCGAGGGACCTTCAGTTTATATGAGGGGAAGAAAAGCCTCTGACTCATAAATATGGAAGAGCCTCATGCCTAGAAAAGTCTACGCTTTTAATTCCTTTCTTGTGTCTTAATGACCAAGGAAAAGTGTCAGAATGTTCTGCCTCAAGCTGTGGAGTGGCCTGTTTAAGTTTGCATTTCCATAAGAACGCACACCATTAAACAGCCAGCACACTACGAGCTAGTGCAATACATTATTTGTTTAGTTTTTCTTTTTCTTTCTTAGATTTTAGAGAGTCATTTTTACTTACTGGATATCAGCCACACTGACAAACTTACAGAAAAAAGATTTTTAGGATTTGTTGACGCACAAAAAACATGGATTGGTGAAGTTCATGCAGTTCCTGAGTGTAGAACAACAGGAACTATTCAGCTATATACTGTATAAAAATGTGTGTGTATTCTGCTGATAAGGTATAGCATTTATATAATTTCTTTTTTTTTTAAGAAAGCCTTTTTAAATTCTATAAGCAGATTACTATGCTAATAATGAATTATTACATCAAGGAACCGTCTAAAAAGGGGATTCCATGGTTTATCCACATTGTAAAAAAGATTTTCCAGAATGCATAGCTGAGTGAAAAGTCATCATGTTTGTGGTAGTAATAAACAGATATTACAACAACGAAGAATAGTAGATGCTAAATGATATCTCAGAACAAAATGCCTTTTGTTTACATTTCAGTTAGATTTATTTATCAGTTTCACACTGGATCATTAGAAAGAAGCATGAGCATCCATTTATTTCCTTTAAGATCCACTGAAGCTGTTGGGGTAAGGAGGGCCAGGGAATGTGTGTCCCCTCTATTGCCCTTATGCAACCGACCACATGTTTGCCAAACCATCGGCTTGGTGCTAGAGATTTACTTTGGACCAGATGGTTGGAGTCTGTGTGTCCCTCTATTTACTTCATTATTAAACTGTATCATTAGAGACAACATGCATGCCCCTTAATTACCATTCTGCCATCATCTGCATCCCCACTAAGTAGAATAGTTAACACTACTGTCCCTCTCAGGGATTAAGGCCTCACCAATATTAAGACGCTCAAATGGTTGAGCCAAGTTTATTTTGTGTTTGACACAGGCATAATCCAGTGGCTCCACCATTCAGAACAAGGGATTCTTAAGTATTACCTTGTTCAGAAAAAAAATGATGATGGGTTCGTTTCTGTTCTAGAATGTAGAGTACTTGTTACATGCCATTTGTGCTATGTAGCCATGACACTGGTTCATATCATTGAATTTGAGCAATACGTCCTTGCTCCATGAAACGCAGTGGATATCCCAATACTTGCCAGCATGATTATGTATGTCGGTTATATTTGATCCCAGCTCCTTTAGAGAATACTGGGATTGTTGACTTTAACTATGACCTTGGTTCCCTTAGGCCCTTAGTGGCTGTAAAGCCTAGAACACACCAAGCTGACATCAAGGGACCGGCGATGCTGCCTTACACTGCCGAAAGTCTGGGCAAAAAAAGTTGTGCATGCACAAACCAAAAAGACTACAGCCACCTGACATCTGGCATGTATGTTCTGCACCTGTGTGAGCAGAAATAATTTTCCACACTAGCAGGTGGTGATTGTCTGTATTTGTCATTCAGTAGGAAGACTGGCATAATCCTGGAGATTAAAACCATAGATAAAGCAGTGTTTGCTTATCATTTTCACACGCATCTCACTTCTCCCATCACAGACAGATTTGCATAGCTACCTTTAATCGAGGATATGGCTAATATGAAGTTGACACTAGTGTAGTCAGCCTCTTTTGCTTATAGAAAAAAAGGGAAGATGCAAAGGTGTGAAATAATGCCAGACCGCACTAAATAAGTGCCTTCCTATTGGCTTGCTTTCCTTTCCGTCGCATTCATTGCTAACCTGAACAGACATTTACAGTGATTTCTTTTGCTGACTGCTTTTAAATTGCCTGAAAATTGGCTGTTGGTGGTCGGACCAGTGTCAAAATGCTATACACACAGCAAAAGACTTGACGGATGCTCACTGTCAGCCTGACATTGGCAAATGGCCAATTGTTGGCTTAGTGTGTCCTGGACTTAAGAGATCATCCATCAATCCAAAGGCTCAATTAAAAGAAACACATTATAGTGCAATGTACGTGCAGTAAATATTATACAGCACCACTTTTGTCTAAAGGGGTTCCTAATAAAAAGAAGTCAAAAAATACTTCTCTATAATTTTTTGGTGAAAATGTATTGAACAATGCTATTGTAGGCAATGAGAACCAAAAAAATCATTCCGGCAAGTATATTGAGGTAAAAGTATGGCTAATAAAACAAACAAAAACACTGAAAATACCAATATTTCAGTCAATATATATATCTATATATATATATTTTTTACTTTTGCACAGCATGAATGAACTTCAAACCATATGGAATGGTTTAGTGAGTGAAGAAATAAAAAAATACAGCGATGCAGTAATGATTATACACTTAACAAAATGAAGATAAATCAGAAACCAAGTACTATTCAAGTATTTATTTAATGTAAAATTGGATCATATTAATGAGAATAAGTAAACAAACAACAATATACAGTAATAACAAAAATAACAGTCTCTTTTTTGAGAAAAAAAAAGTTGATATTTAGTGTGGCCACCATTTACTTTGATTACAGCCTTTAACCCTTCAGGCATAGTGTTCACATATTTTTTCATTTCTTCACTCGCTAAACCATTCCATATGGTTTGCAGTTCATTCATGCTATGCAAAACTCAAAAAAAAAAAAAAAATACATTACATTTTTTTCTGTGTTTTTTCATATTAGCCATACCTTGCCTCAATATACTTGTCGGAATGATTTTTTTGGTTCTCATTGCCTACAATAGCATTGTTTCATACATTTTCACCCAAAAATTACAGAGAAGTAATTTTTTTACTTCTTTTTATTAGGAGCCCTTTTGGACAAAAGTGCTGGTGTATAATCCTCACTGCGAACTACTGTACCGTATCAGATGAAAGGGACCTGTAGTACCACAAACACACGTCTCCTGTGCATTTTGAACGGGTGGGTACTTAATAGGTATATTGTAGAAGTCCATGAAATGATCGTGAATGCTGGAGCTCATGGTGTGTGGGCCATGTTTGTTCTACAATTGGAACTTTTGGAAAACTGAGTGCTCTTGAGCTCACAGACCCATTCACAGTGTTCCCCAAGAAGCAGCCATGAGTGCTCGGCTGAGCTCCTAGCTCCTAGTCTCTTAAGAACTTTTGAAGCAGCTGATTGCAGCTGCAGCATTCTATAAAAGACAATCTGCTGAATGTTCCCATTTAATATATCTGTCCAATTTAATATTCAGTTATCTGTTACCTTATACATTTTAGAGATCACCTTATTCTTTTGTAATGATGGGTAATGGTTCTTTATAAGTTCTAATAACATCTCAGAAACCTCTAATAATGTGCTATAATTAATTTTTCGTGATAACCATGTTTAACAAAACACACACACACACACACACACACACACACACACACACACATTGATGCACCTCACCTCCTTCAAACTCTGTATGGCAGTTCCCTGAATTCTCATTCAGGCTCTCCTCCTCATTAATTATAATGTTCTCAATGTCCTTCATTGTGAGGTGATCCCGGAAGGCATGGAACAGGATGTGCTTCAGTTCCTCCAATGTTATCCTCTGCATGTCAAACTGAAAAAAAAGAAAGAAAGAAAAGAAAACAAACAAACAAACAAACAAAAAAAAACCAAACAAACAAAAAAAGCAGAACAAAAACAGGAAAATTAGTTCAGAAGAGAAGTGTCACAGCTCTGCATGAGTGAGCCATACATTGTATGATTAACTGCTTGCGACCCCACTTTCCTCATATGAGGACATCATATTTTCTTTCAACTACATTGTGTGTATGTCCTTGCACGGTTCTCATATGAGGGCCATTGGGTGTTACTCTTTTGGTGAACTTCTTCCTGTTTGAAGATGTTGATCATGTTTAATCAGGTGATAAGGAAGAGAAGCAGTGCAGAGAAATGACAGGACACACAACATTAGGGTTTGGGTCTTAGGAGGTTAAAAATCAGTAGGTTCTTAAATGTTTTTGATCCATCATGTCATTAAGCTAACTGTTTCAGGTTATATGAAGAAAGACCAAAAAGGAATTATGTTCCTGAGAGAGTACGTAAACAGAACTTTTACTGTCTGTGCATATTTCTTTTTTCCAGCAGTAACATCATTATTACACTGTTATCACACACTATGAAGAATACTAAAATGTGTCCTTGCCTGAAATATAGACTGTTGAGAACACAATATGCACACTGAGTTAACTGTTCACAAGGGATTTAAGACCTTTCTGCTAGTGATATGCATTTGCAAGGAAAATATAAGAGCATTTTGTACATTGGTTTTGCTGTGGCTTGCAGCTCTTTCATGTGTTACGGTCATGTGGGTTGGCAGAGGTGAGTGCAGGGTGAAAAGGTGCAGGTGGAATAAAAGGGATAGGATAATAGGCAAAATTATGAGAAAATTTGATTGAAATGTCAGATAATATACCCAATTTCAGACTGTTATTTTTCATTTTTGACACCAGTGGAGCACCGAAGTATAATTCCTAATCCAATAGACTCCACAGTTCTGACAGAAACTGCTTTCCCACCTCCCCTGAAATGCTGATTTAGAGTGTGTGTATAGAAAAAAAATTGTAGAACGGTGAGATACTCAGTAAGAAAAAAACACAAACAAGTCCTGTGAAAATGATGCAACAGAAGGATGTTGATTCTGTAAAACAATGTAAAAAAGTTCTTATACAATAAAACTATCTTTCAGCACTGCAGGATAAGCTTCAGCCGGCTTGCATCAAAGCAGCACTATTGTTATTTGACTGGTGTTCAACCAATCACAAGCCCTATCTGCTGGTAGATGGGACACAAATTTCATCTTCAGACAACCATAGTCTTAGAGGCGGACAGTCTTAAGGTCGGACAACCATAGAGGCAGACGTGCTAACCACTGCGCCACCGTGCCACCGTATTGTCACTACTTATAACTTATATATATATAACTTATATTTACTACATTAAACATTAGAACGATGGAACTGTTTTATCAGCAGAGGTTTCATATTGAAAAGGGTCAGCAAATTCGGTAGCTTGGTAAAGGTTAATGTTTTGAACAGTACTCTACAATTTTGGGTCCAGACCACAATCCTTGATGGAAATTTCCATTTTCAAAAGCTCCATCTCCTCGAAATCTTTGACATAAAGTCATGAAACTTTGTATATTTCTTTATGTAGCTTCCACAAGGAACAATTTTTGTCCTTTGGATCTTTCAATTCTGCTATATTGGATTTGAATCTAATTGGCATGATTATGATTTTAGCAAAAAATGGCATCTTCTTCTGAATGGCTTGGCAATGTTCTCAAAAAAAAATTCCACAAAAAATGTATTTGCGTAATTTCATAAATTAATATGCAAATGAGCCAATACAATTTACCATTGCATCAATCATTCTAAAATTTCTTGTGCACAATGACAATGCTTCACTGACAGTACAAGCAATCGGTTAAAGACACCGATTCCAAAAGTGCCCGAATATGCCCATTTTAAGACAATATGCGAAAAAATTCATTCATTCATTCGTTCAGTTTCTGAACCGCCTAATCCTAATTAGGGAAGGCTGGCGCCCATCTCAACTGGCTCTGAGCGAGGGCCGAGTACACCTTGGACAGCTTGCCAGGCCATCGCAAGGCAAAATGCGAAAATGTTTTTAATTTTCTTCTAAAATTATATGCTTGATCAACACAAAACATGGAATATAAAATGCTTTATACTAACTTCTGTCTAAATAACTAAGCAAAAAGTGCTATATCAAAAAAGATGGCCACCACAAAATGAATTTTCAACAGTTCCTAAATATTATGCAGTTGAGCCAACATAAATCTCCACTATTAAGTTCTTCCACCCTTTTTTTTTTTACTTTTGGCTATAAAACCAACCGTGCAGCTAAAAATCTGCAAAAATTGTATCATCATAGTGGGTGATGTTCTAAATAATAAGCTACAATTTATAGGTCACATGACCTGGCAGCTATCACCATCTAAAACCTTTAAAGATATAGTCATGAAACTTGGTATACAGGCTCCACTCCTCACAAGGAACAATTTTGCCCCTTGGACCATTCAAATTTTCCTTATTGGATTTTTAGCTAATTTGCATAATTATGATTTTAGCAAAAAAAAATATTACATCTTCTTCTGAAAAGCTGGGAATAATTCATTCATTCATTCATTCAATTTCTAAGCCGCTTAATCCTAATTAGGGTTGCAGGGAGGCTGGCACCCATCTCAGCCGACTCTGGGCAAAGGCGGGGTACACCCTGGACAGCTCGGCAGGCCATCACATGGCCAACACACATACAACGATTCACACTTACACCTAGGGGCGATTTGGAACAGCCAATTAGCCTACTGTGCATGTTTTTGGACTGTGGGAGGAAACCGAAGTACCCGGAGGAAACCCACACAAACATGGGGAGAACATACCAAACAGAAATGTCCCAGCCCAAATCAAACTCAGGCCTTCTTGCTCTGAGGCGGATGTGCTAACCACTGCTCCACAGTGCTGCCCAGCTGGGAATCATCTTGAGTCTATTCCGAACGTAAATGGCAAAGGAAAAGCTTCTATTTCAGAGATCATCACAGCTACTGTATGTGTCAGTCAAACTGTAATGGCAATAGAATGGCTTTTTTTTTTATATTAATACTCATGTGCTTCTTAATTGCAGGCCTGATCATCACAAAACTTGGTATGTAAAACCCTTTCAGTAACCCGTCTACTTCAAAAAAGGAAAAGCTCCATTAAAAAAATGGCTCCCACAAGGCAATGAATTTGCAACATTCTCAATTTGTTAGGCAGTTGAGCCAATATCAATCAACACAGCATCATAATTCTAAATGTTTTTGTCCGCAATGCCCAGATCTTATTGATGGAATATTTAAAATCTGAAAGCATCTTAAAAAACAGATTCCACAAGCACTTGAACACGCTGAATATTTGAATATATGAAAAATATACTATAAAATGTTCTTTTCATGAACTTCAATTGATGCACAAATTCACTTGTAGGGCCTTTGTGCTATGCTCTAACTGCATTACGAGGGAAAGGTTGCAATCTCAAAGTACATCAAAGTAATGTAATGTAATGATGACACTGTTTTTGTTACATTTAATACACATGTGCTTCTAAACTGCTGGCCTGATCAATACGAAACATGGTATGTAAAATCCTTTTACTAACCTCTGTTTACATGAAGGAAAAGGTGCTACATCAAAAAGAATGGAAGCCACATTTAAGGATTTCATCGCAATATTAATTTTAATTTTATAGCAGTATTAATTTATTAATATTAATATGTGAAAAATATATGTAAAATATTTGATACTTATAGTGCCTCTGGGGCATGCTCTAACTACACTGCAAAGGAAAAGACCTTTATGTCATTTCAAGACCCCCGGGGCATTAGCTTATTGATGGATAATGGATTTGCTGCTTGCAGCTATATTTATTATTATTAATTTTTCCAGTGATTGGTTATTAGAAATTGCTACCAGAGTAGCACTCTTGGGAACTTGTTGTTCAATGATGTAAAGCCAGTAACTGTATCATTAGGATGTTAATAAGAGACAATGCAACATTAAACCCATATGTGCCTTTCTTGCAAAACTTAAAGTTCTCTTTCAAACAATCTCAGTATTGTTCAGTGGTTTCTTGTCAAGCTTGCTCAAAATAAAAGTGGATGTCATTTCACACATCTTATTTATGGGGCCCAGAAGTGAACCCAACAGGGGCAAGCTAATACATTATTACAGCTATATTATGCAATCTGCTAAAATCCCTTCAATAGTTTGCATTAACCTGTTAGAAAATGATGCCATCTGTTGTCTGTTTTATTTCAGGCAGAATAAGATGTGTCAGTTGCAATAAGGTAAGATAACGGCAAAATTAACAGTATACAGATATCAAACTAAGAAATCAGATATAAACTAGTGAACTTCTGAATAAAGTAAAGCTAGAAACATTCGCACATAATACTACATTACATTTGCATCAGACAAATGACTGTTCGTATGACTATGGTGTATAGCTTAGCACATTTAGATACACAACACTTTTGTGTTTACCATTTCTTCTACATGAGTCATTTGTCACTTTTTGCAGTACAATGGTGCCCACTCGTGAGGATTTATTCCTATTTTTTGATTTTCTTCACAATTTTTTGTTAATAACAATGGCGCATTTTGAGGTGCAAAAAAGGTTTAGCCCTGTAATAAAGGTTTCCTGTTTACCTTTGCTTGCTTTTCATTTGTTATATGTTTACTTCCTCTGTTTCTCAAGATCCAGGCCATGAAATGCAAGTCTGGCCCTTCCTGATGAAAACTGAGATTGTTCTGAGATTTTCAAATGTCTGGAAAAAAAAAACTTGATTGCATGTGACCTTCAGCTGACTCACAGCTGGAGATATACCATTACTTTGCATCACGGTGCCTGATCTGTTCCACTGGAGTGCAGAAAGCCGACGTTTTCTTCTCAGCATTGTGATTTCTCTTATGTGTAAGAAAATATCAGTCCTGGTTTTCATGGCTAAATGGCATGGTGTCAGCGGGATGACTACAGGTGGGCATACAGGGATAGAGGGGCACACTGTTCTGTTATCTCATCTCTTTTTAATCTCTGAAATATACAACCAGAGTTGGATTAAACCCTACAAATAATCACTCTGTTCAGTGTTTCCTTGACGTTGAGACCTGGAATTGAGCTACTAGCTTCCAGTTTTCACCGCATTCCACCAGACTCATGCTTAGAGAGAGAGAGAGAGAGAGAGAGAGAGAGAACATGAATCAAAGAGATCTATTAGTCCTCTTGTTGTACAACAGAATTCCTATGCCAGTGTGAATGACTAGCGTCCACCCACAGACCAGCACACACCAATCATCATCTGTTATCATTAGGTCCACTAAGACAGTCCTGAAATCCAAGTGGGATTTCTGTAGTTCTTTTCATTTCTTGCCTTCTTGGCATGATAAATAATTATTTTAATTACTGTGTATTCATGAATAATTTGAAATGACACCTTTATCTCATATGCACTATTCAATTCATTGCAATAAGAAGCATAAATGTAACAGTCACTGACTGCATTGTACAGCCCAAAACCAAAAGGCAACAGTGTCTCAACATAAACCTAATGTTCTGTGATAGTGCATTATTGACTGCCCTGCATGCTGTGCAAAGTGAGTTTAACGGCACTCTTACTGACCCACATTGAATTGTCCCTGTAAAACAGTCAAAGGTTTATCGATACATACCTCATGCTGTGCATTGGGCGGCTTAACAGCCTACCAGCATGGCACCCGGATCTGTTCTGTCACTATGCTAAAGCTGTGACCACTAAACAAATGGTGTATGGGGTGGGGTGGGGGTTGGGGGGGAGGGGGGTGCCCTGAAAAAGTAAATGATTCAGTCATTAAAACTGTGACTTCAAACCACTTTAACCTGTACTTTAATTCTTTTTTTATTATTTTAAATTAATCCAGATTATCACTATCCACACATATTATTACTAAAGATTCATAAAGAAATGCCATCCTTCGCTCTATCTGAACTAGTTTAAATTTCATTTTTATTCCTCTCATATTTTTTGTATAGCTGCAGTAGCATTTAGCAGCCAGCCATGTGATTTTCTTCATCTATTTTTAGCTGACAGATCTTTTTTCTCTGTTTCATTCTGCAATACCTCACAGAGGAAAATGGGATCATCAGCAGGGACACCTAGACTTTTTGTTTTACTTGATACCTCAGAGAATTGCAGTAAGCATGCCTCAATTACATGCGTGTTTGCTTCAATCAGATGTGTCTAGCATATGATGGTGACTGTTACCTTAGATAAAAATGAAAGAGTAACACAGAAGGTGGGTTTTTTTTCACTTGTTGACAAGAGCACCAACATCTCTTCTCTAAAATTGAATAAGGAAAGACCCACTCGATCATTCTCTGTCTTGGACAAACACAGAGATTTCTCAGTTCCAGAAGGCATGGAAACGGACACAGTGGATCAGAAACAGATTAGGACAGAAATCAAATAATAGGAACATGCTACAGAAGCAGACCACTTTTTTTTCTGGAACCAGTGTTCAAATTCCTTCCATGAATATTACAGAGTTTAAGTCTTAATGGCAAATCTTTTCTTTTCCAGTTTCCTCTAAATGTCATAAAACAAAACTGGATTCTCATATTTTAGTCATAGCTGGCCAGAACAATACCCAGCCGTCGTCGTCGTTCTCCCCTCATAAAAAAATGTAACCTTTTATTAGCTCTAACAGAGTTCTTTGCGAGGCTGCTGGGTCTTTTCAGTCTATAATTAATTTATGTTTAACATTTGCGTTTAAATAGATTCTCTAGATATTTTTGGGTTGGAGGGATGCACCCTTCAAATAGAAACTGCCCCTATACAGCATATCTTCCTGATTACTTCTTTACTCTTCTTAAGATTTAACATAGCTACAGATCAAAAGATATATGCATTGTATTTTTTTTCCTTTTTCTTCCATTTAAAATCACTTTTTGCTTTATTAGTACAACAAATTACATTTGGCAGCAAAAAAAACCCAACAACATTTGTTTCCTCCTTCTCCTTTTTTAGGCTTAAAGGAAAATTCTTATAATAATTAAAGTAAAAAAATAGTTCAAGGTCACGTTACTTTATTTATAGGCAAATTTAGTTCGTAGAGACACACCTTGAAAAACAGACAGGCACTTATAGTCTTGGAATACCCAAAATAAAACTCAGCTATGACAGTGGCATGTACAAGTTAGAATCAATCAATAAAATGGTAAAATAAATAAAAAAACTAAATAAATAGGTCAATAAAAATTATTAAATAAACATCTATGTGATTTTTCTCTGTGTAGTGGTCTAAACACCAGAAACAATATCTCAGACGACTCTTCTAAAAACCAACAAACAATAACAACATGTAATCCTCTACAACCACTACTACTACTACTGCTGCTAATAATAATAGTAATAATAATAATAATAATGTTGGGGCAGTGGTGGCTCGGTGGTTAGGGTACTGGCTTACTGATTCGATGATCAGGGGTTCAAGCCCCACTATCACCGAGTTGTCACTGTTGTTCCCCCATAGCAGATAACTGGCCAGCCATGTCTCTCACTGTCTGTAGTGAAAGGCATGTAAAAGAATCATTACAGCAGTTCGAAAAGAGTAGGCCATTGAGTTGCTGTCAGCGTGTTTCTGCCCTCGGCCAGAGTCGACTGAGATGGGTGCCAGCGTCCTAGTGACCATAATTAGGATTAAGCGGTTCAGAAAATGAACAAATGAATAATAATAGTCTGATAACCTTGAAGGCATAAATGTATGAAGATTTAATGGCTTATTTAGTTGTTAATTAATATTAATGAAGTAATGTTATTTGCCAACCCTGACTACATCCCTATATGTATAATAATATGTCTCATATACACACGTCGATGATGATGAATCTTGAATCTGCTGGACGGTTACCCAGCATGCATTTGTGTAGTAAACCTATGGATGAGAAGCATTTCACTCTACCAAAGTCCATTTGAAAAACAGCCTTAAGTGCATATGAGTTATGATCTGCCAGTCTGCATGGCTAAGCTTTTATTACCCTGTCTGGAAAAAAGAAGACCATATGTATTTATATTGGTAAAACAGCAGCTCTGCAATAATATTGATCACAATCTCACAACAGCTTATCCATTAGGCAACAGCAATGAGCCCACATCTCCCACCATAATTTATGGTTGAAAGGGTTTTTAAATACCTTTTCAAAAAAGAAAATTTCAACATACCTTTTCATCATAAAACATTGAGTGCTTTGTTATAAAAAGAAGAAAAGCACCAACATTAGTGTGTGATACCCATAAAAATTAAAGACAGATACCCGACTTTGTTGATTTGACAAGTATAGGCACAAGTTACATGTACACATCGTTCTTTCCTGACAGCAACCAGTCTAAAAAATAAAGTGCATATAAAAAAAATGGAGCACAACATTCATTCATTCAAGGCACTTTATCCTTCTGTAGTCTTAGGGAAGCTGGAGCCTATCTCAGCCTACTCTGGGCGAAGGCGGGGTACACTCTGAACACCTTGCCAGTCGATTGCAGGACCGATGCACACACAACCATTCACATTTATAATCACACCTAGGGGGCAATTTGGAAAAGCCAATTAGCCTAATGTGGATGTCTTTGGACTGTAGGAGAAAACTGGAGTACCCAAAGGAAACCCACGCAAGCATGTGGAGAACATGCAAACTCCACACAGAAACGCCTTTACACAGTCCAGGACTGGAACCAAGGACCTTCTTGATGTGAGGGTAGATGTGCTAACCACTGCCCCACCGTGGAGCACAATATATTACACATTAGTACATATATATATATATATATATTATATATATATATATATATATATAGTTATTACATCTGACAAACCAAGAATCTCTTTATGTCTCTGGTCTATAAGTTTGGTATTCTATAAAGACAAAGAGTGTATCTTCTCAGATTTTCATACTTATATTCTGATTTGATGGGAAAAAAAGACCGAACAAGCACAGAGCAAATGCATTTGCATTAAAAGTATAAAATAATATTTGCTTGCAAATTTCAAATCCATTCAACTTGCATTGCTGTTAGTGAACCACAGAAATAATGTTGTTGGTGGACAAGCAAGAAACTCTAAATATACACTGCTTTATACACTGAGACCTACCAGCAAGAACGGTCTCTGAACAAAGTAATTCTGCCAAGATAAAGTACAGCAGCCTGCTCCTGTAAGTCCTAATAAATCGTTATTGTTTTATACATGGAATTGATTTAACGTAAACAATTGTGTAGCAAAACCATGTCTTGTTCGATGTTGGCAGTTTTAACATGCAGACTCCACACAGTAACATGTACACCCAGAACAGCTTGCCAGACCATCGCAGGGACAACACACATACAACCATTCACACTCACATCCACACCTGGGGGCAATTTGGAACAGCCAGTTGGCCCAGCGCTCATGTTTTTGGTCTGTAGGAGGAAACCATAGTGCCTGGAGGAAACCCATGCAACCATGGAGAGAGCATGCAAACTCCACATAAAAATGCTCTCGCTATGCCCAGGACTCGAACCCAGGACATTCTTACTGTGAGGCAGATGTGCTAACCACTGTGCCACTTATCAAGAGGCTTAATAAACTTTAATTTGATCAAATTCAGGCTTCAAATGTACAATTCAAATGGAGTCAGTTGCAGAGTGTTGCCCCCCCCATATATACAGTCCGTGGTTTTCAACCAAACTACGTTCATCATTGGGTCAGTGTTTCCCGAACAAGCTTGCCAACTAGCAAAACAATGCAACAAATATGTATAAATATGTAGATATAGTACAGTGACAAAAATATATGTCTATTTATTTAAAAATTAAAAAAAAACTGACATAATGCTTTTCAGGGCATTATATTGTATTATTCCATCCCTCAACTATCCAGGCCCTGTCTAATGAAATTCACCAGAGAAACAGCCTTTAATTAACATAGCAACTTAAATCTCCCAAGTGAAAGTGATGGAAAGCACATTAAAACATTAATGACAATGGCCCAGGAAGAATCAGGAGGATTGGCGAGCATAGTTGGACCGGATATCAGCCCTCACTCTATCCATGGTGCGAATCAGACCAACGGTTGTAGTGTGGAACTCAAGTAGCCAGATGGGTTGTATCAATGCTGTACAAACTGACAACGATGTCATATCAAATGGACCCCAGATGTGTTTGTCAGGATGAGCACTTGCAGGGTTTCCTCTGGCTCTCTCTCCATGCTCTTCTGACCTTTTCTTGTAATTTTGGTTTTTTTCCCCTATACAAGACCTCCATCGCTGCCTGTGAAGCAGTACTCACCAGACTGCAAATCAATGTAACCTTTCCAATGTAACACTTTCAATATTAGAAAGTAGGTCTGTTTTGTGCACTGAATACCTTAAGACCTCTTTGACATGGATTCTGTGGGTCAGTTGTACATCCAGAATAAATCAGTATAGGTAAAAAAACGCCTTATGTTTTATAGACTTTACTGGTAAACAACAAACACCTGACCTCCAAACTGTAGTTAAAAATTCCATATATATTTAAAACGTCACACACACACACACACACACACACACACACACACACACACACACACACACACACACACACACACACACACACAGTATGGAGCTTACATTCCTTGCATTTAATGTTTCTCATGCAGAGGAAAGTGTTGGCATGCAACACTGACCTGTTTTCTTATCTGAAATTAAAATCAACAAAGACTTTCCTTTGGTCCTCTCTTTTAAGATTTTACGGTCAAAAGCAGACAACTCCACTTTTCTCGTTTTCTATAAATACATTTCTTTTTGAAACTTCCCATTTCGTATCACAGGGACATAGCAGTTAGCACGTCCGCCAACACAGCAAGGAGTCTAAGTCAAACAAGATTAAGTCCCAGGCTCGGGCAATTCTGTGTGGAGTTTGCATGTTCTCCCCGAGCTTGTGTGGGTTTTCTCTGGGTACTCCAGTTTCCTCCCACAGTCCAAATACATGCACAGTAGGTTAACTGGCTGCTCCAAATTGCCACTAGGTGTGAGTGTTGGTGTGAATGGTTGTGTGTGTGTTGGCCCTGCAGTGACCTGGCAAGCTGTTCCGGGTGTACTCCACCTTCGCACAGTGTTGAAGGGGATGGCCCAAGATGGCCTCCTCATGACCCAAGTGGAATTATGAGGTTTGAAGTGAGTGAGATGAACTCGCCATTTCGTATCCATCAGAAACACAGGGAAAGCTGAACCAGTGAATCACAGGGTTGACACAGACACCAACCATTCACATTCATATTTACACCAATGGGCAATTTAGAGTAGACAGCTGACCTAATCCACATGTCTTTGGACTGTGGGAGGAAACCAGTGTACACAGAGGAAACCCATACAAACATGGGGAGAACATGCAAACTCCAAAGAGAAAATCCTTTGGATTAATTTTCATGGCTTTTCACGTCCAATCTGCAGTACAGTCACCTGTGCCATATTTCCATAGTTTTCCATATTTTGGTGAAATAAATGCCAATTAAACAAGTGAAACAAGAAATCCAACAAATCCTGGATGCAGCTACAATAGCTAACACATCTGTAAGATGCACCCGGAAAAAAAAATGGGCCATGGAATACATGGATTTCTAAACTAAAACCACAGCTATGGAAGAATTGTAGAATGAAGATGCCTGAAAAAAAAATAAAAAATAAAAAATAAAAAAAACCTCAACAGAAAGATCACACCACCGGTGATCTACTGACGGTATTACGAACTTTTGCACTTGAACACTTTCACATTTCAGCATCATCTCTATGCAACCTGTGAATAGCACACAGAGCATAGCGCACATTACCATCAGACACATGCAAATTTATACCTCCTCATCTGCCGTCCATCTCATGGACAGATGGAGAGTAGGCTACAGCACTGCTGTGTATGCAATGCTGGAGGCTCAGTTCAACAACTTGGCAATCAGTATCAGATTCCTGCTTTTCCAGAGACAGACATATTTGTACCTTAATTTCTTTTATTCTGAGTCTATAGTGAATTGGCAGAAACATTAAGACACAGAAAGAAATGTATGAAGTGTCTACGTGGACAAATCTGAAAGGAAACATCTTATCAACAAAAGATTACTTGTTTACGAATATGCGTGCACACTCACACACACACACACACACACACACACACACACACACACACACACACACACACACACACCTGCATTCACATAAGGGCAATTTTTGGCCGGTTTATAAATGTAGACACAGTAACACCATGCACACGCCCTCACTCACTCATTTGCCGAACAGCTTTATCCTTTTAGGGTAGGACTTTGTTGATTTTAATTTTAGGTTAGAAAATAGGGCAGTGCAGGAATTCTTGCCAACACTTTCTCTGCATCAATAAGAAACATTAAATGCAAATGTGAGCTCCATACTTATATGCATGCACTGGGAGAACCTGCAAACTCCACACAGAAGCGCCTGAGCCCGGGACACAAACCCAGGACCCTCTTGCTGTGAGGCAGATATGCTAACCACTACATCAGTGTGCAGCCTGCAACGTGAGCAGAATTTCAGTAGGTTTAAAGGCTGCCCATGATAATATATAATGCCAGTGAGTGTTTGCATTTTTTTTAATGTTTTAGATTATTATTCAAGAATTTGATTTAAATCAGTGCTAGCTGTAGTGGTTAGCACTCTTGCATCACAGCAAGACGGGTTTCGGGTTCAAACTTTTCAGCCGACTATGGCCTCTCTCCAGGATTGTTTCCTTCTACAGTCCAAAGACATGCAGATTAGACTACCTACTTTAAACTGCTTGATTTGATACAAAACTACCCTCTCAACATTTACGTCCACTACATCGAAGTATACTAAAGGAAGTACACAAATCGAGACCCATGATGAGTCAACATTGGACACTCACTGAAACTGAACAGTGAGTTCACTGTTCAGCTGCTTCACGCTGCAGAAACTGGGATAAGCTCCAGCTGTGATGAGCCACTAGGCTCAGGTGTAAAAAGTAAACTTACAGAAGCAGTGAAGAGAAAGTGAGAAAAAGGAAGCTGTTTTTAAAAATGAAATGTGTTACAGACGGGTTGCTATTGATTGTGATGATGGGAAAGCAGGTAATAAGTGGTATCACCTAACTCTCCAAATAATATTTTTTAAACCCCTGCCTTATTTAGTCTGGACTGTGCCAGAATCCCAAAGCTTGCTTTGTTTTCTGAACATTTACTACTCAATTCAATTCAATTTAATTCTGAGCTTTTACAATTGGCACTGTCGCAAAGCAGCTTTACATAGTAAAAACTAATTTGATAAAGAATTAAAAAATTTCTTCTATAACCATACACTTCCCCAATGAGCAAGATCATGGCGACCGTGGCAAGGAAAAACTCCCTCAGATGATACGAGGAAGAAACCTCGAGAGGAATCAGACTCAAAAGGGAGACCCATCATCATTAAGATGAAACCAGATAAAATACAAACCATGTAGCAGAAAGTTCACTATAGTTTAACATGAAGTCAAGTTGTTAATCTTATAGCTGTAATGGTAATTGTAGTTCTAAATTATTTCAGTAAAAGAGTTTACATCACCAGCAGTGAAAAGTCATCTTCCCAGTTTCTGAGTGTATATTTAGGTCCATATGGATCATCATCAGCAGGAGCGAGGGGTTTCTAAGATGAAAACTCCAACCAGTAGTAGCACATCAGGATGGATCGCAGGATTCAGATCAGGATCACTGGTATCTCAGAAGTAGCATGTGTACCTCAGCAAAAACAACACTTTTTAAAGTGAAATGCTACCTCAATTCAATTCTATTACATTATTTGTTCCTAGGGGGCAATCTGTGCTACAGCAAGCATTGAAAACGCACATACAATAAGAAAACATACAGCATAACATTGAATATGTCATACAATATATCACATAACAGTTGACACAAATGTGAATAACAAATAAGAAGGTCCTGGGTACAAGCCACGTGGCTTTCCACGTGGGCTTTCTGCAGAGTTGCATGCGTGGGTTTCCATTTACTCCAGGTGTGAATGTGAGTGTGAATGGTTGTTTGTCTGTGTCGGCCCTGTAATGGATTATTGAGCTGTTCAAGGTCAGTCAGGAGCCCGCTGGGATCGGCTCCAGCTTAACCGTGACCCTAAACAGGATAATGGTACAGATCAAAGAACAAAAATTCTTGGGCTGGCAGCCAGTGTGCACTAGGTTGATGAAAAGGTAAAGACTCAGCTGTTGTTGTTTTCATACTGATCAAACTTCAGCATGTGGTAACTCGTTTGATTTGAATGTCTGGAGCAGATTAGTCTAGCATTCTGCGTCATTAGCCAGCTTTTTGCAATGACATTTTACATTCATATTCAGGGCATGTTTTACAAAGATTTTTTCCATTCTAGCCTCTTTTTTCCCTCTCCAAACGCCCCCATAGCACAATTAGGCGTCTGCTGTCATGAGCTGGAGAGTGAGGTGTCAGTCACTGCATGCCGGTGTGTGCCCACTTAGACTATAGTCTTTAGAGAGAAGGTGAGTCACTGAATTCTTCAGCCATTTTAATAGTCTTCTACAGACAAGTCTTATCCAACATACTGACACCAGAAAATGACAAACACAAGCATACTGCTCTGCCATGTCTCTGTGTTCAGTTGTAATCTAACAGATGCTAAGGTAGTCATGCTGGTCGAGGCAGAGATATATGAAGCTTAAGGACTGCAATGTTAGCATTTAGCATTTCCTGCTGCTCTTGACAATGTTTCTATGGAAGTTACATAAAATGCTGTTACTTTAACAGTGCACAAGGCCACAAATGATATGTAAGACAAGGCCCATCATTTTCCCGCATAAGGAGTCTCTGCATTTCAAACATCATACTACTGATTCAGACTTTTGCTTTTCAGATGACTTTTTTAAATTAAATGCACTCGGAAAAACCGGTAACGTTGGACAAATGCTAGGACACTGATTGACAGAACACAGACACAGCATATGCTTTGGTAATTTTTTTTATCCTGAATAACACTAGCGTAAGTGAGTTATGGCCCTGTTTGTTGCTTGGCTTCTCCCCACTAAAACCTCACTATGTATTCTTAAATATATATTTTTTATATCCTCAAGCGGAATTTTGGAGCAAACAGCAGGTATGATTTACATAACCACTTCAACCTCAGCTTTTTTCCAGCAGATACAAAGTAATGTTTTTTATGTAATGTTACTTTTCTAAGTTAAAAAATGATGAACAGTAAGAAAGCTCAGCACGAGAGAACCAGCAAGAAAAATGTCTGGAGCATTATTTATGGGACTCAATCTCATTTGCGGTGTAAAAATAAAATAAAAACACAGGGATGTTATTAAGGTGTGAGAGCCACACTACCATGGATGGAGTCTGTAGCAGTCTTATTTAATCAGTGAAAGCACTGTAGAAACAGGAAACATATCAGCTGGCAAATGACGATGCTCTGAGATTTCACACTTTCTGTGTTAATTAGGGGAACAATGTGTATTTTGAAACATTTGGCTAATATTAAATATTATTATTAAAACAAAATATGCCTTTAAATACAAGATACACTTTTCTTCTGATACTGAAGGGTTCATGATTTGTACACATGACGTTACAGTATAACTGTAAATGTCTAGACAGAATGACTGAAAATCGTTCTGCTCTGACATGTGATTTCTTATACAGTCCTGTGAAAATATAAGTGCATTTCATGGAAAATAATGAATTTATTTTAACACATTTGAACAAGCTAAGACTTCATCATTTTCAATACAATACAAATAAAGGTGATATACTTGAACAAAACTACAAGGAAAATTTGCTTTTTTTAAAAAATAATTTAATTAACAAAAATATAACCAGAGGTAATATTCTTTGGTGGAGAAGGTAAGTATATCAGGAAGATAGTTTAGGAAGATAGTTTTGCCCATTTAGATAAAATAACTTCCTGTAGGCATTCTGCATAATTATCCACCAGTCTCTGACATTGGCTTGCTGTTTTTCAACACTCTTCCTTCAGTTGCAGGATATGTGTGAGTTTTCGTGCATGATCTGCTGCTGCCCTTTTGAAATCCCCCACAACATTTCAGTAGGACTGAAATCTGGGCTTTGACAAGACAAGATACACCATGTGAATGTTTGCAGTTCATTTGCAAAAGCAGACAACTCCATTTTTGTTGACTTTAGTAAAATCTTATTTTTCTTCATGGACTCCAGGTCAAACCCAGTTATTCTAAACTAATATATTCTGAGTTAATGTAAATTAGGTGTCTGAAAGGCTAATTTGAAAAAAAAAAAGAAAAAAAAAACTTGCTTTTTCTCAAAAAAATTATTATGTTTTACTGCAAAACCAGACAACTCCATTTTTTTAAATTATTTTTTTAATACAGACAAACTCAAACTTTTTATAATACATACTTTTTATAATACATAATTCCCTTACTTGACAAGTTTTTGGTTGTAACTCTCAAACCCCATACATCCTCCCATCCATCCCATACATATCCTACGTATATCAAGATTCATTCATTTTAATAACTTGTTTATAGAAGGGAATAAAAATGAGGTAACCAAACACACAAACTTAGTCTCAATATGTAAAGTACTCCATTTAGAAACCGTAGCTTTAGAGAACATTTCAATATCACAAGAATATAATGAGTTGTTTGTGAATTGCTTACTCTATAAAATGTATCATTTGCTGACAGAATCAATGACAACTAGCTACAAAACACCTAAGAAATCATTTATACTAGTAAGAGTACGAGGATAAAAGAACCCAAATGCAAGCGCCACTATCACCACAGGGTAGTGAGATGCCATGTTTACTTTTGTACCACCAGAAACGTCATGGGCTTCGTCAGTGTGATTTGGTTAAAAGCCTTTCTTCTGTGTAATGCATTGCGTGGCAGTAATACTTTATCAAAAAAACAAAGATACCTACTGCATGCCAGTGTATTTTTATTTTATTAAAAAAAGTGTATTTTATTTTATGGCTTGAAACAAGTTACAGTTTGGAGGGGAAGATAGAGTAGAAGAAGTAAACCTGAGTGCGAGACGCACTACGCAAACTTGATTTTTCCTTATCAACAGAGTTCTGCAATACTTCCAAACTGTACTGAAAAGTCAAGTATTATACTTTGTTAACACAAATTAGTAACAGGTGAGTATTGTTTCCATCTAGAAGAGCAATAGAAGTGTCCAACAGTCATTGACTTAGTTGTCATACAGAATGGAATCCGGCTAGAGCAACATAGAATCTCATCTCAAAAATCATAAACAAACACACTATAGTACAGTGCATAAGTCACTTGTTCAAAATTCTGCTAAATAAAACTCATGCATCTTCTTTACATTGAGATCTGTTGGAAGACATCATCTTATTCGGGCGCTTGACTAGCTGAAATGGGTTTGTTGCTAGTCGCAGTAAAATGGGACCGGAAGTTGTTGGTTTTTGAAATAAAACCATTATTTTCCATTATCTCCAAGCACTCTTTAATATGGAGAATGCAATCAACGGCTGTAAGCTGCCCAGTCCCTGAGGCAGTGTAGCAACCCCAAACCATAGCATTTCCACTTGCGTCACAGTTGGTATGACGGTCTCCTATCCTCATGTGTACTGTGACTGTGGCCAAACAATTCCAGAGCTTTATCCAGAGCACAATAGTTGAACAGTTGTAATATTTATTGGACAGCAAAAGCGTTTACATGGCATGCATTTGTATCCTATGCAGGTCAAATTTGTCTTCGTGTGATTTTAGACGTATACACTTGCACACCGACAGCATTAGTTACCTGCAAATCTTGTGATGAAATTTTGGGGATTATTATATTCATCATTATCATCATCATCATCATTATTATTCTTATTATTATAATTATTATTATCATTATTATTAGCATTAATGGGTCTGCTCAGGGGCTGAATTTACCAGGGCTGCCAAGAGGTCTGCAGAAGGTTCCATCCATCTGCAGGAGGTTTTGATCAATGAACACCTGATTCTACATTACTCACTTTGAAGGTGTGATAAATGTGTGACTATAATGTGTGTATCTATATTTTTTGCTCATTTGTTTTACGAAAATGACTACAAAATGTTTTTTTTAATGTATCATTTCGAGTTTCTTATTTTTATCAAAAAGGTGAGTAGGTGGAATGTTTACTTGTATCCATAATTTCCAATTTTGCAGAATTGTATAACAAAACATGGCATATTGACTTATAAGGCCTTTGCTGATGTAATGCTTTAATTATACATTGTTTTTTAAGCCAGCTGATTAATACGCCTTTACAGACAGGTGTTTTTTTTTTTTTTAATAATAATTTAATATTTTGTCTAAGATTACATAGTGATTGACAAGAAAGACCCAGATTTACAATAGTTTTTTATTCACTTATTAATTTCCTTCTGATTTTCCCAGTGGGTTTTAAACTGGCAACCGGCCAAAAAGCTCAGTAAAGACTTCTCTGTCCACAGCCATAGATTCCAGATTATTCTGGGCTTCTGCAGGCATTCCTAAACTGACTTGAAGATATAATCATTCCACTGAGTCCTGGATCTGCCCTGAGGCATCCATTCGGTTCACAGGGACTGATATAGACCCCTGATATAAATTCACTCTATCATGAAGATTAAGCTCAGAGATCCCACTGTGATGGCAACTTGTAATGCTTCGCCTCTAGGTACCTTCTTTTAATGCTGTTGTCATTTTCAACAAATCAATCAAAAATATGGTCTATAAATGGTAGTCCTAGGAGCATAGTGGTGGCCTGCTATACATGCACGAATGTCACCTGTTAGAGAGTGTACGTGAAAGAAAACAATACATTTTCTTAAGCCTTCCTGCAAACTTGAACACTCTGTCTTGACCTCTCTCCACAAGATGTTTTTAGTCCAGCAGAACTTCATTCTGCATAAACTCTGAGACTGTTCTCCATGAGAATTCCAAGAGATTAGCAATTGTATTTCATTTTCATTTCATTTTCCAACCCACTTTATCCTTTATTAGGGTCTCAGGGAAGGTGGAGCCCATCCCAGCTGACTCTGTGCGAAAGCCTGGTACACCCTGAACAA
The DNA here is from genome assembly GCA_030014195.1 of Neosilurus mollespiculum. Classification (NCBI taxonomy): domain Eukaryota; kingdom Metazoa; phylum Chordata; class Actinopteri; order Siluriformes; family Plotosidae; genus Neosilurus; species Neosilurus mollespiculum. Next base: position 24,287,357 of record JAQMYF010000013.1, on the reverse strand, counting down.
CTTACCATATCATCGCAGGGCCAACACTCACACTCATACTCACACCTAGGGGCGGTTCAGAATAGCCAAATAACCTAATGTGCATGTCTTTGGACTCTTAGAGGAACCCGGAACACCCAGAGGTGATCTGCACACGCATGGTGAGAATATGCAAAGTCCACAGAGAAACAATCTTGCCGTGCATGGTCATGGGAGGCCAAAGTGCTATCCCACAAGCCACCGTTCCACCCATCAACAATTTCTAAAATACTCAAAACCAGCTTTTCTGGCACCACCAACTCCCTGAAACAGTGAAAGTCACTGGGATCACAATTTCCCCATCCTGAAGTTTGATGTGAACATTAAATGAAGCTCTTCGCCTATATCGGTATGATTTTATGCACAATGCTACCGCTATATCTTTATGATTAGGGATATGCAAATTTTATTTTATTTTCTTGTTTATCTCTCTAAAGATTTGACATATATTAATTACATTTGTTCTATTTATTGCTATATTCTATTTTATTTTTTTCTCCCATTTTAATAGTTAAACTGGAGCAAACTCTGCTCTATTGCTACACATATTAACCTTAAAAAGTAAGCATGTTTACAGTAAGTTGGCCTATGTCAGCACTAACTGGTGAAGCAGATATCGATTTTGTGAAGGTTTTTCAAATAAATCTGCATATTGTATCAAATCCTTCTATATACAGTATTCTAAAATAGTTGGATATATCGCTTAAGAAAATGTTGCCTCTCATTGCTTATTTTAGTCACTTCATTGACTTTGCATGGTCACTTGTCCCTCATCGCTTCATATGTTTATACCACTTAAGTATGAAACGTAACCAGCTTACCATTTACCTCTTGCCATTTTTTTCTCAAACTTTTTCTCAGGTTTTTTCTCTCCATTTTTCAAGGCAATGTTGTTCTAGCCCCTTCAAAAAACTTCTCTTCCTCAAGAATTTGCCAGTGTTTAGCACCATCCCTCATACCCTCAATTCTGAACAGTTTTCCAGTACTTTCCAATGGAAAACATCCCCACAGCACGATGCTGCCAACACCATGCTTCAGTGTGAGGATGGAGTTCTTGGGATAATTATAGGTGTTGGGTTTACATCAGACAGTGTTTTGCTTAAAGGCCAAAAAAGTTAGATTTTAGTCTAATCTGACCAGAGGACCTTCTTCCATATCTTTGGGGTGTGTCCCATATGCCTTCTGACAACTTTGAATGTGCTTTCTTATTATTTCTGTAAGCAATGGCTATTTTCTGGCCACACTTTCATAAAGCTCAGCTATGTGAAGTGCAGACAGATAAAAAAGTCTCTGCTGTGGAGCTTTCCAGCTCTTTCATAGTCACCTTTAGTCTCTTTCTTCCATCTCTGATTAATGCACTGGTCTGTGAGTTTTGGTGAGCAGCCCTCTTTAGGCAGGTTTTGTTTGTGGTGCAATATTCTTTCCATTATGTGTTAATAGATTTATTGGCACATTAGAGGATTTTTAAGGTTTTGTATATTTTTTATAACCCAACTTCTTCAAAACTGTGTACCCGACCTGTTTGGAGAGCTCCTTAATCTTCATGGTGTCTCTTGCTTGGTGGTGCCTCGTGATTAGTGGTGTTGAAGACTCTGAGGCCTTTCAGAACAGGTGTCTATTTATTGCGATCATGTGACACCTAGATTGCATACAGGTGGACCTTTCATTCATTCATTAATTTTCTAAGCCACTTAATCCTAATTAGGGTTGCGAGGAGGCTGGCGCCTATACAAGCTGACTCTGGGCCTGGGCAGGTACACACTGAACAGCTCGCCAGGCCATCGCACGACCAACACTCACACAACCATTCACACTCACACCTAGGTGTGATTTGGAACAGCCTGAATAGCCTACTTTGCATGTTTTTGGACTGTGGGAGGAAACCAGAGTACCCAGAGGAAACCCACACAAAGCACAGGGAGAACATGCAAACCTTACAAAGAAACGCCCAAGCTGGGAATCGAACCCAGGACCTTCTTGCTCTGAGCTGAACGTGCTAACCACTACGCCAACAGGTGGACCTTATTTAACTAATTATGTCACTTTTGATGGCAATTGGTAGCATCAGATCAAGCTTAGGGATTTCATAGAAAAGGTGTGAATACATATGCAAGCATCACTTTTCAAAGTTTTTTATTTATTAATTATTATTATTATTTTTTTACATTTATAATAAACCCCTGAACCTCTTGCACAAAAGTCAGCTGGGATTGGCTCCAGGTTCCCCTTCGACTGTGATAATATGTACTGTAGGTAGATAGTACCAAATGCACAGCCAGTACCTTAGATCAGAAGCTAGGACCTATGAGAGAAATATGAGATCTTTTACATCTAAGTGCTTAGTGTAAATTGTGTAAATAGTGTGAAACGTTCAGCGATTGAGAATTTAATGTACTGTGTTTAATAGCATAAGGATTCAATGTACTGTGTTTAATAGCAATGTGAATTAGACCTAATAAGTATGTAATGTTAAATTAAACTATCCCCCTGTGGTCCAAAAATCCAAACTGTATTGTGTTCAGTTTTAAAAACTCAAAATAGTTTATCAAGTAAAATAATGTGCTGTTGCATTTTTTGGCTGCAATATCAAACAAAATTTTCCATACCATCTTTTTACCAACTTATTCTGATTTGAAGTTAAACATGTACTGATTTGAGGTTGTACATGTGCTCATACAGAGACCAAACCGCATGATGTAATGAGTGAGAGACTTCATACTCCAGAAAGACATTGTACTAAAAATGTCAACAACATAAACATGAACGCAGCTGCAAAATACAAACTCCCATGACACCTCACAAAAGTGTGAAAGAGTAGTGAGCTGGTTCAGTGTTTGGCTGAATGTGCATTGTCCCTCCCAAACTCTAAGATCCAACATTCAGGCAGTCTTCTTTAAAATCCTCCATTTTCCTTTAGAAAAAGAGGTCACCATCCCCATTTACTAGTCTAAATTTACAGAACCAGATCTTTACCTTCCACTGAAAAGTCATGTGAATCACATAATTTGACCTTATATATTTTTGGCCCAGTTTAATCTACCCCTGCAGTATTATTGATAAGATTATAACCTCAACTACAGAAATGTACTCCAAAGTACTACAGATTTCTGGCACTGTCTGCTGAAGAGAGCATGATAAATGGAATAAGGCGCGCCTCAAAGTTCTCCTTTTTGTGCAATAACCTCAACAGAGATCAGCACTCCTTCAAATTTAAAGGAATATTAAATGAACATGAACTGCAGAGTTTTCCCTGTAATTACTGTTATTGCGTTCTCAGTAATCTGTTGGAAAAAAAGGTACAAGGGACATTTCTGAAACCACGATTGCCCTGATGTCTTTCTGAAGCCGTTTTGCTTACTTCTGTACTGTACTGCACGAAGATCTGGAAAATGTGAAATAGTGTGCATGCCATGTAAAAGAGAAAGCACAAAACTATCATCAAACGAAGATGACGACCATCAACACAGACACGGACAACATGAGCAGTAAAAAAGTACATTTTAAGTAGCCCTAAGCAGGTTAGATGTAATCTGTGTGTATGTGTGTGTGTGTGTGTGTGTGTGTGTGTGTGTGTGCGAGACAGAGAGATTGAGAGAGTGAGTAAGAGAGAGAGAGAGAGAGAGAGAGAGAGAGAGAGAGAGAGAGAGTAAAATGCTCCATGCTAGCTTTATCTCTCTTGGAATCGTATGGCATCTTCCATTTTTTTACACTCTATTCCTCCAGTAACACTCTCTTGGTATTGTAAACAGATACACGTGGATTGTACAGCAAACACAGTGAACAAAAACAAGGTGTAAAACAGGTGAATAATAAATAGTAATTTCATGAGCTGTTGTGGGTATCGCTGGGAAACCTTTGTATTCATCCAAAAGTAACTGATGCATGGGCTTATTAATGAGGCACCTTTAACAGAGCTTATTCATGATGTCATCTAACCCTCCAGAGAAAGATTTATTAGAACCTCTTTGATGCCACCCATTTTTTTTTCTATAGCCCCTTTTAAAGGGCATGAAAAGTATACTCAGCTTTCATCCCCTTCAAACTGACTGTGAAATATTACATCCCACCAGCAAAAGCATTAAAAAAAAATTCAAACAGCACCTCAAATATCCCTCGGCCCAAACAATAAACAGAGCAGCCATGGAATAGACCTTTGACAGCCCTAAACCCCGGCCCTATCAAGCAGAACCGCCTCAGATCCACAAACCTACAAGCAAACCAATAATAATATGCACAATGGCCGCACATTAGAATGGATTACACAGTGACCACCAACAAAATGCTGCACTGAGTATATTTAATATATTTTCACTTAATCTATTTATTTTTATAAATTTATAAATAGACTATTCTATTTTCATTTTACTTAATACTTAGTCCTAATCCTAACTTGATTTAGTTGTACATATATATAGATTTATTTTTTTATACTTACTTAATGGGAAACGTTTTGCCCTGATCAATCCTATTTCACTGATTTATATTACAAGGTGCCTTGGGGGAAAAAATCTCAGCAATGTCCAGAATAACCCCTGTAGCAAGCTGTTGGTTACTTTCCGAGAGAAATGTGAAGATGATCTTAAAATCTATTTGTTTAGAGGTACTGCTCGTAAACTGCTCGGCCTGGGAGTCTTAAAAAATTAGCGCACCCATACGACTGATCGACTTCGTTTTTAACTCTCCTTCAAAGTCATTTAAACAGACATCAATCTTAGATCAAAAAATTATCTTAGTTCTGAATGTACAATATCTCCTTAGTTGTGCCAAGGGAAAAGGAAGGTCTCATGAGGAAAACATTATGTTTATTTGCTCGTGTGGCTAATCAGAAGACAATTGTCATGTTAATCTATGAAATCTTGCACGACGTGGCACTTTTAAATTTATGGTCGATTTGAGCAATTCACTGCATGTCTACACCTACAAATTTGTCCTTTGCCCTTTAGGCACCATAACACTTTGGAATGTATACATCTAGCTGCTGGTATATACATAATTATTTTTTTTGCACCAAAGAACTGAAGCTTAAAGCATACAGTGGGGCAAAAAAGTATTTAGTCAGGCACCAATTGTGCAAGTTCTCTCACTTAAAAGATGAGAGAGGTCTCCAATTTTCATCATAGGTACACTTCAACTATGAGAGACAAAATGAGAAAAGTAATATCCAGAAAATCACATTGTCTGATTTTAAAATAATTTATTTGCAAATGATGGTGGAAAATAAGTATTTGGTTAATAACAAAAGTTAATCTCCATACTTTGTTATATACCCTTTGTTGGCAATGACAGAGGTCAAACGTTTTCTGTAAGTCTTCAAGGTTTTCACACACTGTTGCTGGTATTTTGGCCCATTCCTCCATGCAGATCTCCTCAAGAGCAGTGATGTTTTGAGGCTCTCGATGGGCAACACGGACTTTCAACTCCCTCTAGAGATTTTCTGTGGGGTTGAGATCTGGAGACTGGCTAGGCCACTCCAGGACCTTGAAATGCTTCCTATGAAGCCACTCCTTTGTTGACCGGGTGGTGTGTTTGGGATCATTGTCATGCTGAAAGACCCAGCCATGTTTCATCTTCAGTGCCCTTGCTGATGGAAGGAGGTTTTTACTCAAAATCTCATGATACATGGCCTCATTCATTCTTTCCTTTACACGGATCAGTCGTCCTGGTCCCTTTACAGAAAAACAGCCCCAAAGCATGATGTTTCCACCCCCATGCTTCACAGTAGGAATGGTGTTCTTTGGATGCAACTCAGCATTCTTTCTCCTCCAAACACGACAAGTTGAGTTTTTACCTAAAAGTTCTATTTTGTTTTCATCTGACCATATGACATTCTCCCAGTCCTCTTCTGGATCATCCAAATGCTCTCTAGCAAACTTCTGATGGGCCTGGACATGTACTGCCTTAAGCAGGGGGACATCCTGGCATTGCAGGATTTGAGTCCCTGGCGGCGTAGTGTGTTACTGATGGTAGCCTTTTTTACTTTGGTCCCAGCTCTCTGCAGGTCATTCACTCAGTCCCCCCACGTGGTTCTGGGAATTTTGATATTTTCATTCAGCTGAATCTGGTGCATGGTTTAAATTCATCGTATATATTTATCCTACTGGGTTTTTGGTTTAGAAAAAACTAGATAAGACAAGCTCCCAGAAGCCTTTCAGGTTACCTTTAGTCAGAATTGCTTGTTCCCTAGATGCAAATAAGAACCATTTTAGCAGTGAAAAGTTTCCTATGGTTTTACTACATACTGCTTGCAAGCAGCCTTGGGAAGGAATAACTTTCCTGACTTACAGCTTTAATTCAAGGGGTTTAAAAAAGATTGCCTTAAACATTTAGAAATTACAGCCACTCTTACACCCAGTCCTTTATTATAATGAACTCAAAAGGAATTGGTTCCAGGGATGTGTCCCAATAACACTAAACTGGATAGAGTAATAATAGGTTCTTCATCCTCTGTTTAATCTATCCCATTAGACTTGTTCAAAAACGATGGCATGGTTGGGAGCATTACACTCCCAGTGCCGGTGACATAGCTCTGAATTTTATTAAAGTTCACAAATCCCTTCATCACCCCTGGTCTCATTCCACAAAGGGGGTCTCGGACTCTATTACTTCATATCTCTTTTGGAAGTGAGACAAAGTGGAAAACAGGATGGAGGTGATATAATAGAGAACCTTTTATCATCTCATTGCATATAGTGAAGCTCAAGAGGTGATGACTTTGCTGTTTGTAAAAAAAATATCAAGGAATCAAGCAATCAAGAATACTCCACTAGCTCTGAAAAAAGATGTTCAGATGGTCAAGTACATCGGGCCATATAATGTATATGTACATTTTACTGCATAATCACATTAAAGACTTTGATTTGAGACTCTGCACAATCCATATGATCTATTATTCTCCAAGACAAAGATTATTGGGTATGATTTTGAAAGGATTAAAATTAGAGTCAGATCTATAAAAACAATGTTTATAGGTTATAATTATACATTACATTATTCAACATATACTTGTATTCAGCTGCTTAATTTAATACATTACATTATATAATGTATATAATAAAATACATTATTATAATACATAATACATGTAATATATACTACATCGGAATGGTGTGATCTAATTGTCTAGCTGCACTGTGTGCTATGATTTTTCGCAGCTTCCAGAAAATCACTCAATAGTTTTTTAGAAAAGGTATACAGGAAATATCCAAACGGATACAGATTTTGCAAAGTCCTGCGGAGTACTCACTGCTCGTCTGAAAGCTCTTGTTCGTCATGGAAACGGAAACAATCTGAAAGCTACCAAAGCCCTCAGTCACAGACATGGATGAAGACGTCTTGTTCAGAAGTGAGCAGTTTGAAGCCTTAATGAAAAACATAACTGTGCCTGAAGTGAATTAAAAAAGGTTGTTATTCTAAATTCATTCTATCTAATGAACTACTTATTAACTTTGTTTGGTCGGTCTCAGTCCCTGGTCTTTTCACACAAACCTCATTCTCAGCTTAGTCTGTACTAACGATCTCAGGCAGAGATTTCTTTATAGACCTCACACTCTGTAACTGAGTAGTTTAAATTCTTAGTTGCAGCTTGTCTGCAACTGAGACAAGCTGCAACTAAACAGGTGAGGATTACAGTGTCGCTAACAGGCCTAGCAGTGGCAGTTGGGTGTGCTTAGCCAAGTCACATCCAGGTTGTTAATATTGCACAGGTGCATATTTCTTTTCTTTACAACTCTAAGGGGGTGATCACGCTAGAGGTACGATATAAAAGTGACTGAATCGAATGTCAATTCGCAGGTTGTCGCTTTTCATTCTCAAAATGTTCTCAAATTTGTCTCATGACATTCGCAGCATCGCATTTTGGTCTCAAACATTTCTCAAACAGTCCAAACATGTCATGAGAAGGTCACAGAGTTGTTGTTTTGCTTGCAAATGATTTGTTTTTCGTCCACAAGGAAAAGCGACAAGTTGGAGACTTCCACGTGGAAAGTGTGAGACTTGCTGGCATCCGCCATATTCCGTATATTTTGTCATTATTCATATTTTATTCGCATTCTGTTCACAGTAGTAATGTGAAGTATAGTAATAATGCACAAAATATTAGCTTGCATGTGGAGTCACAAAGCAACTTGATGTGAATTTCAAAATTTGCAACATAATCCCAAAAAAATACATTTGCATCAGTCACCTTTCTATCACACCTCTAACAGACACAAATGTATATTATCTCATCAATTATAGCATCAACAGCATCAATTACTTGTATATTTTTTTATTTAAAATTTTTAAATGACTATGAAACTGAAAATAATATTCCATATTAAATTTACTAGATGAAAGTTCTTTCCTCAAGGAAGCAAAACTGAGGAAGTTTTCACATTTGTATGCTATAATCATAGCAGTGGAGTAAAATATATGGTACACATGGTACCAATTAGGCAGCCTTGTCACTACCTGATCCAAATTCTCTGGCATATGGACAGTGCAAATTAGTCAGGGGATGTAGATCAGATAAACACATTGAAATTCCTATCAATCTAGCAGTACCTCCAGCATTTCAAGATTGTTCTCTTAATGTGTCTGAATCTGTTCTGTCTGAGAGACAGAATTGTTGACTGATGAGTTCAGGTTCAGAATTACCGTCAGTCTTAGACGACATGCATACAAATGACTTCTTCTACTTTCAGCTGCTCTTGTTAAGGGTCACCACAGGGGATCATCCTTCTCAAGCTCGCTATGTTCTCTGCATCTCTCTCCATCACACCAATCACCTGCATGTCCTCCCTCACCCACATCCATAAATCTCCTCTTTGGCCTGCCTCTTCTCCTCCTGCCAGGCAGTTCCATCCTTAATATTCTTCAACCCATAGAATGGCCTCTCTCATTTCATCCCCAAACACTCCTATCTGTGCTGTCCCTTTAACATACTCTCTTCTAATTGTGTCCATTCTCCCAGTGACACAGCTGTCTGGACATCTAGAAGGAAGTTCCTCCCATCACCCAGGTGCCAGAACTGTATGCTCCTGTAGTTACTGCAGCTCTACACATCTTCCCTGTTTTTGTAAATTGGTACAGGAACACTTCTCAACTCCTCAGGCCTCCTCTCATCTTCCAAGATTTTGTTGAACAGTCTCCAACCGTCTCTGAAACTCAACTGGTATCTCACCTAAACATCTCCATGCCTTCACTGGTATATCATCTGGCCAACTACCTTTCCACTCTTCATCCCCTTCATAGCTGTTCTCACCTTTCCAGTCTTCATCCTTACTATTTACTCGCATTTCCAGGTTCACTCTCTCTCTCTCTCTCTCTCTCTCTCTCTCTCTCTTTCTCTCTCTCTTTCATTTTCTTAATTTTTCAGCTTCCCAAAATACTCTTTTCATTTTCCCAACACACTCTCCTCACTTGTCAGCACATTACCATGTGCATACTACTTGATTCCTCTTCCTGGCCAGTTGTAATAAGTCCTTTTCTACTTTCTTTGTGTTCAGTTTTTCATATAGCTCATTGTAGCAATCCTTATGGAAAGTAAACAAGGTTGATTCATGGGCTTCAAAATAAACAAGAATACACCACCTTTACAACAAGCTTTTTAAAAAGTAGGAAAAAACTTCCACAAATATAACACAAAAAATGCTGTGACGAAACTCATTAGCTAATTTGTGTTGTCATGTAAGACTAAAATCCAAAAACCTTTTAACAAAATACACCTCTGACATACGAAGAACGGCAATTGTTGGTATTTTAGAACATTCTCATGAAAACCGAGATTAAACTTTAGACAAGAACAAAGATCCAAATCAACACTGAAGTGGGCGCTGGTTTTAAACCCAGATTAAAACAAGTGATCTGAATTAAACTGCAGTCCACATGTACAATTCTGGCACCACGGTGGCGCAGTGGTTAGCACGTTTGCCTCACGGCAAGAAGGTCCTGGGTTCAATTCCCGGGCTCGGGCGTTTCTGTGTGAAATTTTCATGTTCTCTCCGTGCTTTCATGGGTTTCCTCTGGGTATTCTGGGTTCCTTCCACAGTTCAAAGACATGCACAGTAGTGCGACTGGCAGTTCCAAATCATCCCTGAGTGTGAATGGTTGTATGTGTGTTGGCCCTGCTGAGCTGTTCAGAGTGTGCCCTCGCCCAGAGTCGGTTTAGATAGGCGCCAGCCTCCCCGCAACCCTAATTAGGATTAAGCAGCTTAGAAAATGAATGAAATGAATCAATGTACAAGCCTTACAAAATACTCAGCTTGAGGTGTTTTGCATTCAGGAGTTATGTAAGAACCCTTTACAGTTGTCTGTGACCTTATTAGGCATTGCAAAAATGACCCAGAACTGTTCTCCTGAGAAATATTCGTGTTCAGAGACAATTTGAAATCTGTGAAAAAACACCTGCACTATTTAAGAAAACGTTTTCTTTGTTTTTTTATTATTATTAATATTAATATTATTTTTTTTTTAATAGCATTAATATTAAATTGTAAAATATGCTTATAATTTTAAGCTCCATATGGCACCTTTTCCTTGTGGTTTCATTTTACAAATTCACTTTTGGCTATTTCATGAATAGGGCCCCAATACTTTATGGTGTTTAGTGTGCCACAGGATTTCTAGCACACGAATGCATACTGAGGTGCAAACAGATGTGAGATTCAAAATGAGGCCTTCTGTCACATGTAAGAAATGCATTAGTTCAACAGGCTGCACTTCTGCTGTGTGATGATTGTAATAAAATGGTAATCAAAGCCTCCAGAAAAAAACAATGAGTTAATTTAAATATGAGATGGCAACAGTCAATTCACATGCTGTGTAATTTAAGATGAAACTTTAATATAAATAAGTGATGCCCTAAAATTGCCCAGGTCAAACCAATCCAAACCGGGATCATTACTGTTACATATTTATGATCCATTAAAAAGCGAGAGTGGAAATGAACTCTTTAGTAAAATAGATATAAAGTTTAAATATATAGACAGTGATTTTGGCAGATGCTAACTGAAGCTGCCAACTAAAAAAAACAAAGCACATTCAAATATTCCTTCTTCATTCATTCATTCATTCTCTGAACCGCTTATTTCTAATTAGGGTCGCGGGGAGGCTGGCACCCATCTCAGCCAACTGTGGGCGAGGGCGGGGTACACCCTGGACAGCTCGCCAGGCCATCACAGAATATTCTTTCTTTCAGTCTTCAAATCGGTTCAGTTTTATTTGTATAGCACTGGGCGGCATGGTGGCATAGTGGTTAGGATACCCGCCTCACAGCACGAAGGTCCTGGTTTCGATTTCCAGGCTAGGGCAATTCTGTGTGGAGTTTGCATGTTCTCCGGGTTTTCTCTGGGTATTCTGGTTTCCTCCTATAGTCCAAAGACATGCACATTAGGCTAACTGGCTGTTCCAAATTGCCCCAGATGTGGATATGAGTATGAACGGTGTACCCCGTCTTCGCCAAGTGTTAGCTGAGAGAGGCCCTAGCCTCCCCTTGATCCTTGTAGGATTAAGTGATTCAGCAAATGAATGAGTGAGTGAGTGTTTTGCACTTTTTACAATTAACATTGCCTCAAAGCAGCTTTACAGAGTAAAAAAAATTGGTAAAGAATTTAAGCTTATGATTTTAAACATTTCTTCTACAAACCCTACATATCCCCATTGAGCAAGAAAAAACCTCCCTCGGTCAGCATGAGGAAGAAACCTTGAGAGAAACCAGATTCAAAGGGGAGCCCATCCTCATTTGGATGAAAAGAGATAAAAATGCAACCTGGTAGCAGAAACGTCACTGCAATTTAACATGAAGTCTAGTTGGTAATCTTATAACTGTAATAGTAAATGTAGTCCTAAATCATTTTAGGAGAAGAGTTAATATCAACAGCACTTACAACCAATACCCAAAAAAACAAATAAGTGCTGCTTAAGCTCAAATGACCGAAATTTATTGTGTGTGTGTATGTGTATGTGTGTGTGTAAACCTTTTCAACTTTTTCAATTTGATCAATTCCTGTACCATCATCATTTTCTGAACCACTTATTCCTAATTAGGGTCACGGGGAGGCTGGCGCCCATCTCAGCCGACTCTGGGTCGAGGGCAGAGTACACCCTGGACAGCTCGCCAGGCCATCGCAGGGCAGAAACACGCTGACGGCAACTTAATAGTCTACTCTTTACGAACGACAGCAATGGTTTTTTTCATGCCTCTCACCACAGACAGTGAGAGACATGGCTGGCCTTTGATAACCCAGTTAGCTGCACTCGGGGGACAGCAGTGTCAACTCGGTGATAGTAGGGCTTGAACCCCTGACCTTGGGATCAGTAAGCTAGCACCCTACCACCAGGCCACCACTGCCCCCAATTCCTGTACTTTAAATTGGACGTAATATCGCACATGCTTTTTACTTTTTTATTTATTTTATTTTGCACCACTCTGACTAGCTCATTACTCTTTTCTTCATAGTTATTACCCTGCTGCTCCACAAAGCCATGTCCTTGTCCTCGTCCTTGTCTTGCAGTAGTCTTTTGTTAGCCTTATCATGATTGTTTAGTTTAGTAGTTTAGTATTCATCATGACTGTCAGTTACTGTTATGGTTATTGTCTATTGCACCTGGACCTCACATGAAATGACATTTTGTTCTAATACATATAACACAGTTATATTGAAATACAATTTTTTTATCCATAAAACTATTTCTTCAAAGAACAGTGTGAGTAACAATGGAGAGACCTGCTAATACAGCGCAGCAAAGTTTATAACTATTTAATTGCCACATCCTCTAAGAAACTCAGGGATTTATTGATATACTATAATCAAACACATGGCAGCCATGCGGACAGGTATGAAATGATTACTGCACCAAAACTCGGATGAATCCATTCTGAGTACTTCACGTAAGGCAGTTTATTATAATATTTAGTTATATAGTGTCTTCAACAGGGAGCTTATCTAGTTTCAGCCTTTGCTGTCATTTCGTGACACAAATTCAGTGACATTTTCAGACTCCTTGTTTAAATTGAAGGAAAGGGAGTGTCCCATTAGCATCATGCATCACACAGGATCATCAGCTCCAGCAATTTCAAAATTATGTTTGACTATAATGCACAGTGATGGAAACTGGCCTTGAGGTACAGTATATAATGATAATAGACACAAGAAATGGACCCATTCTGTCTTGGAAGCTGCCACCAATTCTCACCATGACCAGACAATGTGCCTTGAATGGTGAAGTAGTCAGTGCTTAAAGGGAAGGTAAAATTAGTCACTGCACACTCTACTGTCCATTAACACAAGGATGAGTCAGATGCCCTTCACAGGAAGCACAAAGAGGAGAGTCAGTCTCTGCACTTCGTTGCAGCAGAAATAATTGTATTTTATGTTAGTTGCGAAAACCTTTATGCAAAACTACAGAAGTATTAATTACAAATTATAACATTAAATCGTTGTCTTTAAAGGGATGATAAGGTTATGTTAAATAAGTACCAATCACTTTGGGAAAAGTAGACAGTTTGTTTTCTATAGTTGGAAAGCTGCTAACGTGTTTTACAGTGTTTCGAAAGCCATGCTCAAAATAAGGTTACCAGCCACAACAAACTAATCTGATGATTAAAAAAAAAAAAAAAAAAAAAGGTAATTAGTAGAATTCCTGGTTTAGTCAAACAAATGTTTGGCAAAGGTCATTCTATCATCTGCAGACTGTCGGCTGTGTGAGTAAGGAGGGTATACATCTTGACAGATCTGCTTTTTCAACCAACCAAGGTCACATGTACCTTCATTATATAGCATCAAGCTCCAGAGCAGGAGCTACATCTGAGTGCAATAACTTGCCTCTTCCCTGTATGTAACCCAGCATGCTTCTGCTTGGCCATCACCTGGCCTGTTGTACTTTCCATGCATCAATGGTATGTACTGACACTGACCCTTTTCGTAATACTTCAATGTTGATTTATGAAATATATTTAGGACAGATTCAGGTATCAAATATTTAGCACTTATGGACAACAGAAATACAACGGTAAGAGCAGTGAAATCTTTATGCAGCAAAGAGTACATACCTGCCAAAATATGCTGTCTATTGTGTTTCCAAGGAAGCCATCCCGTGTTTCAGAGGATAGCAGTTTGGGGCCCAGAATCGTCATAAATTCATCGAAATCCACCTGTCCATCCCCTGCAAAAATAAAAACACTATTAGCAGCATTCATTCATTCATTGGCTAAACTGCCTAATCCTTCTAGGGTCATGTGGAGGTTGGAGCCAATAATCTCAGCCAACTCTGGGCAAAGTTAAGGTACACCATGAACTGCTCACCAGTCCATCGCAGAACCAACATGCACATAACCATTCACACTCACACTTTTGGCCAATTTGGAACAGCCAATTAAATGTGGAAGGAAACCAGAGTACTAGAGCAAAAAATCCGCAAGCACTGGGAGAACATGCAAACTCCACATAGAAATGTCCTTGCCAAGCCCAGGACTCAAACCCAAAACCCTCTTGCTGTGAGGCAGATGTGCTAACCGCTACGCCACCATGCCACCCACGATAAGTGCCATTTACCCCATAATTCTTTTGACGGATAGCCAACTAAGCAGATAGATCCATATGTATGTAGGAAGGGAGGCACTGACTTTTTGTAGATGCCAGAAGGTAGACATGCAGATAAGAAGACAAATAGTCTTAAACTTTACAGGGTTAAAGTCAGATACGTACATATAGACAAGAATGATTTAACAAGTTTTTAAGTATTAAAGTTCTGTCCCAGTTATTATGCTTCTCCAGTGTGTCAGTCTGATGAATCATCACCAGAAAAGTCGGTCTGAAGACATGAATGTGAGGTGCTTTCTTAAATGTCAGTAAAGCATCCACCTCCTCTAATGCAGACCCAGTCGAACCAAACTGCCTGTGTGCCGCGAGTGCCTAATCACAGCTCTTGTTTCCTGGAGGATGAGTCAATTGCACTTAATTTGGTTTCATTCCAACACTCAGGCACCGAGATGCTCAGCCATTTGATTGCACTGATTGGCTGAATACCATATGCTTTTTGATTATTATTATGATAGGACTATAGGGAGGTAAGTAAATGGGCTGTTAAGGCTATTCAGTTCAGTGATATCCACCAAGCCTGGGGTGCATAAAATTGTTTTCGTATATACAGCATTAGAACATAAGCAAATAAACTTTTATTTTTATGGTTTATTTCTTACAATTTCAATTATTTCTTACAAAATCAAGTGCACAAGAACTGTGTAATGGTGTTTGTTTAACTCACTTTAGGAGTTTTAGTGCATACAATGCAGAAAAAGTAAAACGCAAACTAAAACAAGATTTTATAGTTCATATATGCATTTTTAACTATTACAGAAGCAGGTCAGTTGAATTCTGCTCTTTGAGCCAAGGGAAGCGTTGTGTAGTTTAACAGTCTGTTTATAACAGCATTCCAGACCGAATAATATTCCATATCATACGAAAGCAGAGCTCTATATCTGTGTTATTATTTATTCAAAATATTTTCAAAGTAGACAGTGTGTGATATGTGATAATTAGGTAGAGGGAAGGCTACCTTGCTGAGAGAACTGTACAAAGCAGAGAGGTGACTTTGCCTCATTATTACCTTGCAAACATAGGTAGTCTTTCTACTACCTGGACATGGTGAGTGTGAAAGTTACAGTAAGAGAATTTTTATGTGTGTGTTTATATTTGCTTTATTTCATTTATTTATTTTAGGTGTTTATATCAGCAAGTATTAGCATTTATATTTCTTATTATTTTCATTTTATTTTATTTTTAAACTGTTTATTTTTTTTCTCCTTTCTTGAGGTCATGGGGAGCCTGGAACCCATCCCAGCTGACTTTGGGCTGCGACAAGGTACTCCCTGAACAGCTCACCAGACCACTGCAGGCCAATAGCTAATATTTACCATGCTATGTTAATGAAATAGTTACCATGATATCTGATGTACTTGACTTGTATACAGACTTCTCTACCATGATTAAAGGTCTTGTGAAGGGATCTGTGGTTTTTTGGCAGTTTTTTAAAACAGCCTTCATTTCATTTTTTAGAGTCATTTTGAATCTATAATCAAACACACATGCTGATTCTCCAGATATTCCACTAACTTAAAGAAGGGATTTTATTTTTATTTTTTTGGAGTTGCTTCGTTAAACAGCACAAATGTTTTCGCATGTGTTAACAAATTTGCAAAAGTGTTTTCCACTTATTAATTATGCTTTTAGCATGACAAACTTGGATTAGCTAACACAAAGTGACATTATAACACAAATGTGATAGTTGCTGAAAATGGGCCTCTGTACGCTACTGTAGATATTCAGAAAAATCTAGCCGTTTTCACCTATAATCGTCATGTACAACATTAACAGTGTCTCGACTTTCTTCCTCAATAATTTTATCTTTTTTATTGAACAAAAAAGTTTTCGGGTTTTTTTCAAAAGCAAGGACACTGGCAAGTGACCCCAAACCTTTGAACAGTAGTGTAGATGTATATCTATATATAGATCTTTCAAAACTGATGGTGTCTATTTACTTTTGATTTGTCACTGGTGGGTGTCAGGGTGCAAGATAAGATGTAGAAATGGAGATGCTTGGATATCGCTGCAGAGGCAAGGCCATGGAAAAAAGTAATAAAAAGCAGCTTATACTGATTATCAAAAGACACATTAACCAATGTACCTGAAACAGCATGGGTGTATTATGAGCAGACTCTAAAAACACACCAGCAGCTGTTTTAGCTGTAATGATGTTTGTACTGAATTTAGAGAGTCGACAAATAAAAAGTGAATTACAATCATGAATACGAGAGCAAATGAAAGCATGAACTAATTACTTAGTATGCTTGATATTTAGAAAAAGCCTCCAATTTTACCTCAATAAACTTGTTGGAATTATTTTTTTTGGTTGTTTTCTTTGCCTACAGTAGCATTGTTCAATACATTTTCACCAAAAAATGATAGAGAAGTAATTTTTTAATTCTTTTTATTAGGAGCCGTTTCAGACAAAAGTGGTGGTGTGTAATCTTCACTGCACAGTGCTGCACAAAATATATAATCGAAATGTTATATTTTGCATTTGTTGGGGAAGTTAAACTTTGCTGGAATATTTGTATTCGACTCTCCTGTCTCTTTAGGCTAAGATGAGACGGAATTAAGGCATGTGATGATAGCATTGCAGTGACGGTGTTCACTATGACCATGAGGTGACTTGTATCAGGTAAGTTAGATATTGTAGTGGATAAATAGTGAATTTAGAGCTGGACTACAAATATAAACGAGGCATAATTCAGTTTTCAGCCATATAAACCTCATGCTAACATAAATATTTGCATCTTAAAGTTGGCATGCTGATGTTTTGATTAGCTGTTTGTGCTGTTACCTTTTTCTGGTCATTTTCCTCAAACTGCCTTTTAGTGCAAATGCAAGAATAAAGTTATAATTTCATGATTTCAAACACAAGTTATTACCCATACCTTAGATGCTGACTATTTTTATCACCTCACTCTATAATATATGGGTTACATCACATGAATCTATCTGTCATGCTGAACGGCAGCAGAGAAGGCGGATTCATCATCATCATCATCATCATCATCATCATCATGAAATTAAAAGGTCTGATTCAAT
Source organism: Neosilurus mollespiculum (assembly GCA_030014195.1). Lineage (NCBI taxonomy): Eukaryota > Metazoa > Chordata > Actinopteri > Siluriformes > Plotosidae > Neosilurus > Neosilurus mollespiculum. Next base: position 24,269,730 of record JAQMYF010000013.1, on the reverse strand, counting down.
CACAGATTAAAAGGTTCTAATAATAATAAAAAAAACAGGCAGATTCATAAGCACAGGCCAAATCATAATCTTTAAATGAGTAGAGGTCAAGCGATCAAACAAAAAGAAAATCAGAAGCAGAGCAAAGACAGAAGCTAAAAGGTAAGCAGAGATCATACACACTAGGGCTGTCGCCGCTGGCTTGCTCATTAGGGATGTGTAGGGGGTTGTATAAAAATTCTTAGATTTCTCCTTAATTTAATTTTACTATGTAAAGCTGCTTTGAGACAATGTCAATTGTAAGAAGCGCTATACAAATAAAACTGAATTGAATTGAATTGAATAGGGCTAACAGAAAAACAAATGTTTCCGAACATTGTTATGAATATACAAACGACACTTTGGGTGTGTTTAAGTAGCCACGCATGATTGGTGTGCAGACTGCCTGCAGTGTGGTGTATTCACCTGTGCATTTGCACCGCTTGCTGAGAATGACATGGTGCATGGTATGTGCATTGTACTTCTTTTGTGTGGAATGAGAGGCACATGTGACACTAACTATACAGCAGATTCATAATGCTTCTATTTGTAACAATCCACAAACAAACAATTTATCTGGCTTAACAAAGGCGAAAATCTTTACGAAGTGTGCACTTTCATTTTCCATTATTATCTTCTCTTGTTGTTAAAATATGCAGTTACACTCCTTTGTAGCCTATAAAAATGTAAAAAGTTGTTTTTCACTGTTGAGCTGGCGTGAACACATTATCTAGATAAAGCTCTCATGCACAGGGATTTAATTCTGCCACCATATGGAGTGAGAATGTATATGAGAGAGATTGTCTGCAAAGAATCTTGTTTTTTCAACTCATTAAGCAACATGTGCTTGCTTGTAATGGGATTACACATAATGAATGTAGTGACATACTGTATGTGCATTCAGTTTGGTTAAGCCACTTCTCATACATCAGAAATAAACTATTACATATAGTTTATATACAGCCTACAAGTGCGGACTGCACAATTTAGCATTGATGTCATCTTATTTCTGGTCTTATCTGTGTGCCACAGTACCCTTCATTGATTGACCAGATCTGAGTCCAAACAACTATGCAACTGCCACAAAGCCAAATGCTTACTTGAATTTACTACTTATAGAATGGAACATCTCCAAGAAAAGGTTTAAAATGAAGAACAAAAAGACAAGAGGGTGGGGGGGAACTACGGAGAACAGCGATTGGATGGATGGGATCATGGTAATAAATGATTGGCTGTGTGCTGGACCAGGTTGTCAGTGATTGGTCAGATGGAATCATGGTTATCAGTGATTTGTCCAGTGGGATCATGGTTATCAGTGATTTGTGAATGGCTGTGCGTGTGTGTCGGCCCTGCAGTGGACTGGCAGTCTGTTCAGGGTGAACCCCATCTTCACCCAGTATCAGCTGAGACAGGTTCCAGCCTTCCCGCTACCCTTGGACGATTAATTGGTTTAGCAAATGAGCGAGTGAATGAATGAATAAATGCACTCGTACTTACAGTCTGTGGTCTGTGTTCACCAGGGTTACTAACACAGTATTGCATGTGGAATGGGTATATTTCACTTCTTGACATAAAATGGTCATTTTGGATACTTTATTTTAAATACAGTGGGATTTGAAGTATCATATGTCATATTTGTTTTATTATTCGATTATGTTCCTTCTGTTGATGTTATGTGTGACTTTCCAGCACCAAATCAGTCACATAGGTCAAGTTTTAAAAAAATAAATAAAATTTTTCTATGTGAAAGAGCATAAAATAAGATCAAATACATTTTCACTGGTTTAAAAGTCACCCAGATTAGATTCATCCTCTAAACCGGACCGCTTACAGACTCCAAACACACACTTTCTTCATCATCTTTCCATGATTGTGAGAAATATTCACCAAGCGAATCAGATATATTTGATGAATCTGCAGAATTTAAATTGAGCAATGTAAAATGGAAATGCTTCTGTATGTGTGCTACAGAAGGTGGGTGTTGTTTACACTGCAGGTGTTTGAAAAAGGACTATTTATTGATTTATTGTTTGAATTATACACTTTTATATTAAATGATTCAATAGCGGAAATTTAAAGGCCAGTGATATCAGACATGAGGGGGTCCCTGAACATCACGCAATGTAGACTCAAAATTTTGATGCATTTTATGGATTAAAAAAAAAAAAAAACAAAACAAGAAAAAAACATTCCTACATTCCCTCATTAAATGCAGGTGTTGGTGCCTATACCTGTAAAGTCTAAATATTTTTCTAGCGTTTTATGCTAAAATATGAAAATCAATCATTTTTACCCGCTAATGCATTGACCATATCTCAGAATATTGGCACTGGTTTGGTGCTGGAGGCTTAAATATTATGCATCATTTATAAATTAATCTTTACCAAATGTTTGTGGACACAATAAGAGAAGTGGTGTTTGAGGGCTAAATTTCCCAGAGAGCGCACTGTGCAGCCTATAAGCATTTACACACTCTGCTCATTACCTTGCCTGGCACACATGCTGTCACTACACATTTGATTTAAACCCTGGTTTCTGTTTGCATTTGTCTTTAGATCATTGCTGTGTTCCTCACATCTACTGCTGTGTTTTTATGCCTGGTGTTTTTTTATTGCTTGGATAATTCTGTGTAAGTAAAACACCGGTCTCTGAGTCTCATACAGCATTATGATTCGATTTTTGGCTTTATCTAAGCAGTTATACTTCTTAGCATGAGAGAAAGAGCTGCAGTACATTGCACGTCATCTGCATTCACTTACATTGTAGTTTATCACATGAATGGGTGTAAGTGTAATGATTTTAAGGGCTGTTTGAAGCCTGTTGCTCAATGTTTAAAAAAATCTTTGTATAAAAATGAAAACCCCTCCAACATTCAGAATTTAGCCATTTTAAACACTTTCTGTTATTGTTACATATCGAGCCTCTCAGAAGATCAGTGTTCAGGTGTTAAATTCAGGATTTTAAAAAAATGATAAAAAAAAACAAAGAATAACCAAAAAATAGGCAAATCTTCACTATACAAATAAAAGTGAATTGATTTGATCTGAAAACCACAAAGATGCCACCACGCCAGAACAATTAATAATAAAAACCAAACAAACCATTAATGTAGTTTTACATTTTTGTCTTACGTTTTTGGTCACAAACATATCAAAATATATACAGCGCACCCTGTTTTATATGATCAATTTAATAAGGTCCCTAGTGTTTTCCTAAAAATGGCAGTTACTGACAAACAAACATGATTTATGATTTTGACAGATTTCCATTTTCTTTCTTTTTTTCTTTTTTTCTTTCTTTTTTAATTTTTCAATAATATTATTTCTACAAGTACTAAAAATGACAGTAATATGTACTAAACAGCAACGGCTTGATCTGATTGGTCTGTTATCTGTGCATTTAAAAACTTTGGGCTTTATTTGTGAATATCTTCTTAAGCATTTTTTAAAATTTTCTCCTAAGGAAATTCTTAAAAAATGTCTACATCAGATTCTTGAACCTTGTATTTGTTCGCACGCTGTGGTGAAACCCATTGTGTTTGTAACTTGAAACGGATGCCAGTTGCTCTAACATAAGTGAAAGCCCCCATAATCCCCATAAAAAGCCACATATTTTCATAAATCCATGAGAAGGAAGGTTTTACTTCTTCTAAAGTAAAAACATTGCAGCGGAATAGCAATCCCAGATGAGGTGTGAATAGTGCATATAAGGCTGTAGATCAATGTGAAGCCTGTCATGCCATAGACGCACAGATAACAAGCAGTGAACGCGCACCGCTGAAGAAATAAAAAATAGGTGAAATGTACTTGTACCTTTAGACATTTGCTTCTGCAGCAATAACCGCATATTCCAGGGGTAAACAAGTAAAACATCAAAAACAAATGCTCACAAGAATGGTTTCAAATTCTTACAATTTATTAACAGATGGCATGCCCAGGCCAGCATCCACTGAAGCAGTACATGAGACCTCACATTCAGAACCCACCAGAAGGACCGCCACTCATGCCCCCATAGCCCATTCCCAGGGTTGTTCCCAGTCTTGGACAACCAGGACTGAATCACCAAAATACTAACACAGATAGCAGCAACACTGGGCACAATTTCAGATACACACAAAGAAATAAAACATTTAAAATAAAACATGCACTGAGACTGGTTTCATTCTTATGTGACTCTAAACGTTTACTGTAAACTTACAATAACATAAATGTAATAAAGCCATAAATTTACAAACATTCAATTGTTGTCTAATCTGGACATAATGCACAAATGTGAGCAGTCTATTGCGCCGTTAAGGTTGTGTGGACTAGCAACAGAAACAAAATCCTTTATTGACTATGAGCAATTAATGTCCAGAATAGGGGAATTAAACATATTGTCTGATCGGTAGATTCTTATGCCTGTGATATTATATCCACCCGGTCTCCCTCTGAAATGTCCCTGTGGCCAAAAAGCCCAAATACCACAATAATGTGGAGTGTCGGGTATCGGCTCGCAGTACTGCTCCTGCACTGATTCATGAGAAAAGCTCTTGGTAGCCAAGACCATCTCATAAGATATTTGTTGGTACAAGTATATCTGTGTGGGCTTTAACGATGCGTTCTCTCCTAAGTGGACCAGTGGTAATGTCTTCTAGCAAAAATAAATATGCAATTATTTGTGCCAGTTTAGAAAGAATTGGTCTACGATCACCCTGTAAATAGTCTTATCAATTAGTAAATAAGCCACGGGTTCCAGTGATATGCCATGAACTTATATTTATTTGTATGATGCTTTGTAACTTAACTAAAAGAATTATTTTAAAAGTTGAATATGGTGCAAAAAATATTTCAGTGTTTGACATCACACTGTGGATAGGGAAAAACTGAAGAAAATTTAAAAAGTTATATTAGTAATATAAGAGAAATATTAGTAATTGCACAGCATCACTTTCGCAATAATATTTTTGCATACAAGGGCTCTTTCATGTTTGTAGAATTTTTTTGTAGCTAGGAATGAGTCCCAGATAAGAAAACATATGAGTCACAGAAAAATGAGTATCAAGCAAGAATTAATTTGTAAGAATGGTTGGTGTATGAGGTCCATTTCAAGTAAATAATGATTGAATCAAAACTCTCACAGTTTGTCTGAACTGACCAGAACAGATGCTGTTAGCTACGCAGCGCTATTAGCTGACTTGAAGTGCAGAGCTCACCTGACCTGCCTCAGTGTCACGGTAATGATAAGTAAATAAGAGCTATAAAAATCTTATTTTAATTAGCTTTTCTTTATTTCTGAATTGTATATGCGTAAACTCTTAAAGAGGGAGACACAGTTGCACATACTCGCACATGCACTGAAGATCAATTGTGCCGATCATGATTTGAATAAATAAAGCAAAAAAAAACAACAAAATTCTAATTTTAGTGGGCTTTTTTGTTTGAATCAAAATAACAAACACTCACAGAGCAAGCAGCGTCATTCTTACCCTAATTTAAAATTAAAACTTAAAATAAAAATCATGTTTTAGTTGTCTTCCATGTCAAGTGATGATTGTAAATATGTCAAATGATTGTCAAAATGATTGTCAATCATGTCTCTTGTCTTCCCGGATAGTAACTGGTTAGGTTAGAAAGGAGTCTCGCCCACTTGCCTCTTATAATGGCTTTTTCCCTGTCACCAGCAACAACAGATTAAGATGATCGCAGGCCTATTCCTCAGAGAAGGCAGATAAAGTTATATTTGGTGGAGAAAAAAACTCCTAACTGTTGAAAATGAAAAATAAGTTCTTGGTAGAAAATAATTCTATTGCAAATTTTGTTGGTTTTTGCATAAGAGCTGGCCGGCTAGGCTTAGCTTTTAGCCTAGTGACTGCTTAGCTTAGTTCAGTTGGAGAAATCACTCTATCACTAAATCAGTCTCTAATAGCTAAAATATTAAAAATAATAATAATAATAATAATAAATATAAAATTAAAAAAATATATTGTAATAGTGAGCTATTTTGTGTGAATGTTCCTTTGTAGTTTATATTGAAACAATTATGTGTGATATCCACCTTCCCTTTGGCTCATAAGTGTTAATCATACATAAGCATTTCTTTAATGGAAAAATAACATAAAAATTAACATAACATAAAAATAACCATAAAAAGACAAAAAAGGAAAAAGGCAAATGAAAAGAAAGACAACAGGTCATAGAAAATGAAAATTCAGTAATGAATTATATAATTTTCCTTGTAATAGGTCTTTCCATTGACTTGTGGCTTGGTGCACTTGGTAGCTGTATTTTACACTTTTCGTGAACAAGGGCATGTTCTGCAGGGGATGTTTAATTTTCTTAGCCTGAATTCTTTTGAGGTTTATCCTCTACTGCTTAGTTTGGCCTTGCAGGTATTGCAAATTGCAAATGTATTGTCTTCTTCACCCTGACTGCGAAGACAGTGACTTCAGCAGGATATATGTCTGAGCTGAGGATATATGAGGATAACTGAGGATATGTCTCTGCATGCATCTGTGTGTCTGTGTCACTGAGGGCTTGATGTGAACCATTGTGCAGTGCATGAGAGTAATTTTAACCACAAAGAATCAGATACATCTGAGGCTGATCAAACTATAATGTCAAGTTCCATGAAGGCAGGGTTTGAGTTAGCCAAGACTAGAGTTGAAGGAATTCAGGGTTCTGCACAGAGCCCTGATCCCAATTAATTCTGCAACAGGGTATTCAAAATGCACATATATGGCAATATATAAAAAAAGACAATGGTGGCCAGAAACTATGTTCACATGTGAATTGGAACTCACCGTCCATGTCCAGTCTCTGCATGATAATGGCCAGCTCCACTTCACTGGGCATGTACCCAAGTGAGCGCATGGCCATGCCGAGCTCCTGCTTGGAGATGAAGCCATTGCCGTCCCGATCCAGCACCCTAAAGGCCTCACGGATTTCTGCCAAAACAAATAAACAGACAGCTCAGTATTCCCCACTCTCCTTCTTCGCTTTTTCTCATCCATCCAACCTACTTGTGACTAGTACACAGAGTGGCACAGACTCAAGTTTACAAAATCGATTCAACCATTTCTGCTGCACCTGCTGTTTCACACATCACAACTTCCGCCAGTCCACTGTGGGGCCAAAGTTTATTTCTGTGTGTGTGTGTGTGTGTGTGTGTGTCTGTGTGTGTGTGTGTGTGTGTGTGTGTGTGTGTGTGTGTGTGTGTGT
>JAQMYF010000013.1:24223420-24237016 GCA_030014195.1 Neosilurus mollespiculum | reverse complement strand
AAAAGAGAGAACAAGTTGAGTGTCATCTGCATAGCAGTGATATGAGAACCCATGTGAGGATATGACCTCACCGAGAGGCCTAGTATATAGAGAGAACAGAAGTGGACCAGGAACTGAGCCTTGGGGAACGCCAGTGGAAAGTCGATGTGGAGAAGATGTGGATCCCCTCCATGTAACCAGTAACTTCATATTATTTCAATAAGCCAACTCGATGCTTTGGTATGAATCAATAACATTAGCTGATAATGTGAGGCTGCTAGCTGTTGGGTTTGAGAAGTCAGCTGGATCTAGCATTAGTAATACTTTTGCAGCAAGAAGTTTATCTATTAACTTGATTATGCATTAACACAGCAAAATGTCCACAGTCTTCTAGTAAATATACTGCATGCCTCATGAGTGGGAAGAGGGGACTTATAGATAACTGGATGTTAGGTGCATGACTCGCACATGGCAAACTATATTTCTCTGTTTACTTGGAAGGATTCCAATACATTTATACCCCCAATAAAATAATAATTAATACAACATCAGTAAGTGAAGATATAAAATTGAAGTAGGGACAAAAGAATATTTCCAGTTATATGAACTATCAGGTGATAAGGCATTCCTCTTGAGTTTGGAACATGACTGTGGGAAGAACATAAGAAAGCTCAGACCCTACATGCATTCGGTGTTCCTGTTCATCTCAGAGGTGTTCAGTGGGATTGAGGCCAGTGCCACGTGCAGTTCACTAAAATTCTTTCATTCTAACCTTGGCAAACCATGGTTCCATGGAGCTTGCTTTGTGTACACTGACATTGTCAGGCTAGAATAAGTTTGGGCCTTTTATTCCAGTGAAGGAAAGATGATAGATTTATTTGGCATTGCCCTTATTAGCAGGAGTTATTTCTGCTAAAGGAGGCAATACTAGCTTTTGAGGCTGAGGCCATGCTTACATTCTCCACAGAAGAAAATTACATCTATTGATTTTCTAATTTAATTTTTATTTATTTATTTTTTATTTTCCTTCTGGTCAAGTAAATCACTTTTATCAGTAGACACTGCATGAAGAGGGTTTACGTTGTTCATATTTTTAAAAATCTACATTTTCCATAATGTGTACAGTAAGAATACAAAATAATTAATTCCTTTCAAAATATTCATAAATTGTTAGTTGGCAGCCTGAAATGAAGACATACAAAAATATATATTTCCAGCCATATTTACTCAGTGTAACGTATAACAGCCAAGTCAAAGATATAATAGCAAAGATTTGAAAAAAAAAAAAAATTAATAAAAAAAAGAAAAAATGCGGAATCACCCAGACAGTGTGATTAAGTTTACACTTAATCAGTAAACTAAATCAGGTGTAATTAATCACCTTCTCTATTGCACACCAATCTACTTGGCTTCCACCTGTGATCAACTGCAATCATTCTGAATAGTTCCGCATAAAAACCGTTATACATAGAGCATTCCAGTGATTGGAACTGTAAAGGAAAGCAATCAACTATGAGAGGCAAGGTACTGTCTAAAGATCTCAGGGACAAAGTTGAGGACAGGCATAAGTTAGGAGATGGATCCAAAAATAAAAATCAGTGACTTTATTAATAGCTTAATTAAAAGTAAATTAAAATTAAAATCAGAGGCTTTATAATGGAACACAGAAAAGTGAATAATTAAGAAGTAGAAAGTGTTTGGTACCACTAGGACCCTACCTGGATCAGGTCATCCCTCCAAACTGGATGGAAGAGTGAGAAGGAAACTGGTCAGAGAGGCCTTCAAGAGGCCTGTTTCAACTTTAAAGCAGCTACAGGAATTTTTGGCAAGGAATGGTCATTGTGTGCATGTGACAACAATATTACAAATGCTCCACAAATATGGCTTGTATGGAAGGGTTGTGGGAGGAAGTCTTAATTTAGTTTTGCCAAAAGCCACCTTAAAGATTCTGAGGGCAAATGGGAAAAGGTGTAATCATCAGATGAAACCAAATTCAAACTATTTGGACTCAAAACCAAATGGTATATCTGGTGGAAATCCAATGCATCTTATCCAAAGAACACAGGACTGACAGTAAAGCATGGGGCGTTCCTCTGCAGCAGGGTCTGAGACTAGAAGGATAAATGGATGGGGTGATGACAATGACGTGAAGTTGACCACACAGTGGCTAAAGGAAAAAAAGGTGAAAGTCCTTGCGTGGCTGAGACCCAGAATGAAACCCTATTGAAAATCTATGGAATGACTTAACAGTTACAGTCCGTGAACAGTCATCATCCAACCTAACTGAGGAAAACAGCTGAACACTTCGGTAAAGGTGAGTGTGTAAATATACTGCACAGTCTAGATGTGCAAATCTGGTGGAAAAGGATCTCAACAGACTCATGGCAAAAGGTGGTTCCACCAAGTACTGACACAGGAGGTGATCCTTTAACCACGTCAGTGATTCAGGTTTTTTTTTTTTTTTTTTTCTTCTTTCTTTTTTCGGAACCGTTACTATCTTTCACTTGGCTATATGTCATTATATAAATCTAAGATAACTGCAACAAAGTCTTTATGCTCCATCCTCCTTATTCATGAAAGAATAGATCTGTTTATAGTGGTCCTTATTACTGAATCATTTTCACTGCCATGAGAACTATGGAACTGATATAAAGGTGTTTTATTCATTCATTCATTTTCTAAGCCGCTTAATCGTATTAGGGTCGCGATTAGGGTCGCGGGGAGGCTGGCGCCCATCTTAGCCGACTCTGGGCGAGGGCGGGGTACATCCTGGACAGATCGCCAGGCCATCGCAGGGTCAACCCTCACACAACCATTCACACTCACACTCACACCTAGGGGTGATTTGGAACAGCCAATTAGCCTACTGTGCATGTTTTTGGACTGTGGGAGGAAACCTAAGTACCCAGAGGAAACCCACGCAAGCATGGGGAGAACATGCAAACTCCAGACAGAAATGCCCGAGCTGGGAATCGAACCCAGGACCTTCTTGCTGTGAGGCAGACGTGCTAACCACGACGCCACCGTGCCTCCAGGTGTTTTATTAATACATTATAAATAAAAATAGATAAACAAGATTGTTTGCTGGTAGATCATGCACTGAATGAATTCTTGTCATCACCACTCCTGCTCCTGCTCCTGTTTACATCTTAGCATTATTTCATCAGACATACCCACAGTGTGCTTTACATAGGTACATGCAGATCACGGTCAGCCAGTTCGAGACTACAGGAATGCTGACCATTTAAATATTTGTAAATATACATATTATAAAAGTTTATATTTTTAGCAAATTAAATGAGACTGCATGCTGTATTTACCTCACAATACATCTCAAGAATGACACATGATCCCTCAAGAATATTTCCCTTATTTGGGCATACAATTTATTGAGGCATGAGTGATATTAATTCATGAATGCAAAGACGTGTCATTATTCGGCTCACAGTTGTAAGATGGCAGTCATCATAGTTTTGGCTGAAACGTGCCTTTGGTGTCGCCTCATAACAAAAGGTTCTGGGTTCGAATCTCATGCTCGACTGGGGCTTTTCTGGGTGGAGTTTGCATGTTCACCCAGCGTTTGTGTGAATTTCATATGGGTACTCCGCAGCACACAGATATGTAATTAGGTCTACTTGCTGATCGAAATTGCCCATAGGTGTGAATGTTAGTATGAATGATTGTGTCTGTCGTAGCCCTGCAGTAGCTTTACGACATGCTCAGGGTGTGCCCTGGCTTTCACCCAAAGTTAGCAGGAATTTGCTCCAGCTGCCCCATAACCCTGATGGATAAGGAGCATAAATTTTGAATGCATGTTCCCTTGGGTAAAAATATTATAAATATTATAGTAGACAGGCTTGAATGTGCACAGGGATGGATACTTTCGCTGCATATACTTTACTTTATAGACAGACTCTTCAATTTCATCTGTCGCCTCTGTGCACCTTATTGTTTACACAAAATTCACCAATTATTCAGTCAGTGATGCTGAAATGATTGACAATAAGTGATGGGAGATCTCATAATCACTCTACTCTTGACTCTTTTCCAATACGGGGGTTTCTGCATATGTCTGGTCAGGACTTGTTCTAAATATACAACACATCTTCAACACAAGAATAACATCATAAATCACATCTGATGCCCAGAAACATGTATGTGTGCAGCACATGGGGTGATGCTTTATTTCTGTATTCCTGCTGAGAGGAAAATTGGAGTCAGTGGTAAAGCGAATGTGTAAGAGGTGAAGAAAATTATTACAACTTTATATCATCTGCATGTGTTTTGAAGAAATAGTGCATGATCTTATGATGTCCATTATAGAGTAAATAAAAACATAGTTCTGAACCCAAAGTTTTTGGACCTTCCTGCACAGTTGAGGTTTCAGTCTGTACAGATAGAGCCTCAAGCCTCATAAGCTTTTATCTGCACTCCACTTCTGATGCACATACACTTCACCATCAGACCCTTGAACATCAGAGAAATCCCAGTCCAGTCCTCTACAATCAAAGGGATAGATGGGTTTTTTTTACTACTAAAAAAAAACCCTTTCATTTTCTTCTGCAAGGAAAAGAGTAAGATGTGTATTTAGTGTTTTCTTTATGGTTTCAAATGTTTAGTGAGGCCTGCGATGGCCTGGCGAGCTCTCCAGGGTGTACAGAGTCGGCTGAGATGGGCGCCAGCCTCCCTGCGACCATAATTAGGATTAATTGGTTCAGAAAATGAATGAATGAATGTTCTGTAAGGTCAGAAAATGAAGCGCAAAGATTTTTTGGCTGATGAAGGAAATAAAATTGTAAATCAATTTGACTCACATTTATAAATAAAGCAGTTTTAATTGCTACAATAACAATAAATTAAACAAACCAAAATTTAAAAAATTAAATCGACACAAAAAGAAAACACAGCATGCACCTATCATAGCCAAGTACCCTATGTGGACTTCTCTAGGGCCTGTTGGATTTGCACATTGCACATGAGTAGTCGCTCATGTAATACCACCTACACACCCGGGGTCAGGCCCCCTTCCATATATGGTGAAGGACTCTGGTGTCTTGAAATTTGGCTTTATAGAAAAACACTCTTTTTTTTTTTTTTTTTTTGAATTTTGAAATTCGCATCATGTTTTGCAACTCCTCATGCAGTTTGCAGTTTTTTCACGCGAAAGCTGCAACAATTTTTGCAACTGATTCGTGAGTAATTTGTGATTGGTTTTCAGATGTCTGGCGAAAAAAGCGAATCTGCTGTCATAAATCAGTCACGTTTTGTTTGCTTTTTGTTCTCAACCATTCACTTTTTATTTTTACACATTGCGAACAAAATGCGAATAAAATACAAATGACAAAATATACGGAAATATGGCGGATGCCAGCAAGTCTCAAACTTATCTCTTTTCCTTGCAAACAAAAAACAAATAATTTGCAGACATCAGAGCCTCATTTTGCAATTTAGCCCCAAAATGCAATGCCACGAATGTTACGCGACAAATTTGAGAATGAAAAGTGACAGCCACCAATTGCCATTTGCGTGAGTAGATTTCAATTTGGTCACAAATGAGTTTTAGAAAAATTTGTATGTAAATATGATGTTTATTCTTATTTACTAATTCTAATAAGCAAGCTAGAGGCAACAGTGGCAAATAATAACTGTACTCCAACAACCTTATACAATGTCACAACATTTATTTCCATCCAGAGACGTGTTCATTTTTAGCTTGTACTGACGACGGGAGAGTTGAAGCACTCCATGAAGTCTTCTCCAGCACATCCCAAAGACTTTCAACAGGTTCCAGTTTTATGTGTAAAAATGATTCCTTATGCTCCCTGAAAAACTCTTTCACACTTTGAGCACAAATTTAAACCTGGTCATTTAGTACATTCAGTTCATTGTATTGCCACATCATGTTGCTGAGCCACGAATTGACCAACTGAAGTAATCACAGATCATAACACTGCCTCCAGAGCCTTGTACCGGGGCCAGTATGCAATGATGAGTGCATCATTTCATGCCTTCACTTTCACTCTGGAACAAGGCAAATCCGAACTCATCGGACCACATGACCTTTCCCCATTGCTTCAGAGTCTCATCTTCATTCTCTCACTAATATGTGTTTGAGTGGCCACACAGATGCACTTACTTTTACTATTTAACACAGCCGTGAGTGCTACTGGCAAGTTTGAACTTTTTGATTCCACATACGATCCAGTTATTCACGGATGTATTCTTAGCAGCGGTAAGTCTCTTCCAGCTGATGAAAACTCCAAGCAGAAGTCAGGCATCAGGATGGATCAGGCAGGTCTAAAGAGCAGAAGGAGTCGGAAATCCTATTTTGATTTCTTCAGTCAGTGACCACAAAATCCATTTTTCCTGAACAGGCTTGCAAACACCCTTAACACAACTCGGTAAATAAATCTAAGTGTGTATGTGTCTATGAGGATGCATTTTTCTGGCATGTTCAGGTGGTGATCCTGCCATCAGCGTATTCACACTGTTCCTCTCCATCTGGTCTGTGCTAAGCAGAACTGTACGTTATGCCACTGTAAAGATTGGCATACAGGCCAAGACTACAAACTTGTCTCATCTGTCACCTCACAGTTCAGTTGTGTGAACACATGGAGCAGTTACACTCGTTCATGACCAAGAGAGCAATGGCTAGGCTTTGTTCCATAGATTTATACGATACGATACTGCCACGGGCTGAAAAAAATCTTTTTTTAGTACTCTTACCTCATGTTACAACTTCACCTCAATTTATTTAAAGTCCTACAGATCACATTTTCCATTCTCTTTGATTTGAACATTAATTGAAGCTCTGGACCTGTACCTGCATGCTTCTGAGCACTGTGCTGCTGTGTCCTGATTGGATAGCTGCATAAATTAGCAGGACTACAGGTGTTCCTAACAAAGTGGATGGAAACCGCAGTTTTATCCACTCCACCACCAAAAGCCCTCATATTAGTTTATACCCTTTTAAATGTCAAAAAGTTAAGCTGGATACAAGTAATCATTTGCCAAATGGTCATGGAGTGGATATCACTCAACTGTACTATTCAGTGATATCCTCTGACACTAAGGCAATTAAGTGTTTTAGTATAAACTGCACTGCAACATAACAAAAGCATTCTTTAAAAAAAAAAATCATTTATAAAAAAAGACTTTTTGTGGTTTATTTTTACATTTTTAAAGCACGACAATGCTCATATCGACTCTATTATCAAAACCTTTGAATTCCATTTAAAGTTTGGAAAAAGTGCTTATTACGTCATCATTTTTGGGAAAGACTTTTGTCGAATTTCTAGGATTTCAGAATCCGTCGCCGTGACAAACCATGAGGTTTTGTCCAGCATTTTGGTCTACGCACTATCCTTACTTTGTGAGGTGGATAATAAGCAATTAATTGAATGGTAAAGTATGAAATAAATATATATATATATATATATATATATATATATATAGGGTTTTACCAGCCTTTGAGATCTGAATTATTCTCCATATCATACCAAATCTAAATTCTATAATTGTTTTATTATTCATTCGATATATTTTCAAGTCAGGAGAAAAGAGCATCATAGCCCTTGTGAGTCAGTGGAGGTGCCACATCAATTTAAGACAAATTCCACAAAAATTTATGTGGAAATAAAGTATTTGATTGTAAGGATTTTTTTTTTGTTTCCATCAAACATGACCTAACCGGCTTGCTGTGACAAACACACCTCTAGTCTTGGGTTCCGCTTGCAAGCTTTCTCTGGGTGGAGGAACATAGACATCAAGTAAGATAGATACGCTACACCCTACTGACAGCGCTGCTGGGTGTCAGAACTTTGCGTCGCCGTATTGGTCGTTGCTACCCAGTCTTAGATATGGCTACCACGAGAAAATAAAATGAAAGTTGGAAAGCTCAGATCGGCAGAGCATCCCAGTAGTGGTTACTCGAACTAAGTTTCAAAACATGATTTTTTTGAAATAATGAAATTTTAATTTGAAAATTGTCTTTGAAAAACGTACAATGTTTTTTTTTAGCTGTGGGACAGTAGTATGCTGCTCGGCTTGCAAAGTGCAATGGAGTTCGGAATTGTGGCTGTTAAAAAAGAGGAAATAAGTAAAATAAAAATCCATGTTATGAGAAACACACCATAACCACTGTTCCACTTTGGGAAGCCGTCATTTTAAACAAACTGGGATGATTTTCACACAAAATAACCCGGTATTATTGTTTGGGGTTGAGAGAGAATTGTGACGAGCGTGGGGGTCGTTGGATCGAATCGTGATGATCTTGAGGGAACTTGGTGGAATTGTGAAAATTGTGAGAAAATTCATTCACTCATTTTCTGAACCACTTAATCCTAATTAGGGTCGCGGGGAGGCTGGCGCCCATCTCAGTCAACTCTGGGCGAGGGCAGGGTACACCCTAGACAGCTCGCCAGGTCATCGCAGGGCAGAAACACACTGATAACAACCCAATGGCCTTCGCTTTACGAACGACAGCAATGGTTGTTTTACATGCCTCTTACCACACAGAGACATGACTGGCCTTTGTTAATGCAGTTTATTGTACTGGGGGGACAGCAGGGACAACTTGGTGATAGTGGGCTTGAACAACTGCCACAGGGTCAAAAATTTTGTCACGATTATTACATTCATTCATTCATTTTCTGAACCGCTTATTCCTAATTAGGGTTGGGGAGAGGCTGGCGCCCATCTCAGCCGACTCTGGGCGAGGGCGGGGTACACCCTGGACAGCTCGCCAGGCCATCGTAGGGCACGATTATTACAATTTATTACAAATTGACACCAATCGTGATAGAACGTGGGAATCATAGCAGAGCCTAGAAGAGCTTAACAGACCCTAACAGAGCGTAACAGACCTTCAAGTTTCATTTGTTGGATGCACCCTGCCTCCTTTTTATTTCCCAATCGTGCTCATGAATCATTGAGCCCCACGCTTTTTTGAATCATAGAAAGAGTACACCCAGGGTTAATGGCTGAAACTTCACAGAGAGTAAGTAAATCTTATGAGAATGGTTGTGTATATTTTTTGGACTGAAATGAGTTCGTTTGAAAGTTATGGTTTTAGGGTTTTTGCATCAGCTCAGTGCTTTAATTACAGCTGATGTCTTGATTTATGTTATCCCAAAATATTTTGTTCTCTAAATGCTTGTAGTAAAATATTGGGTTGAATTTGTTATTTAGTGCTTAAATGATTGAATCAAGCCCCAATTTTTCTTTCAAAAGTTTCTCTCTTTTTTTTCGAACTTTACAAAGCACACAACTTGTTGCATCACTGATTTTGTTTTGCGTTACACAGGAATTTGTGCATATTTAACAAAGTTCAAAACAGCTAAAACACACATACACAATTACTGTCAAGTTTCAAGGTGACAGCTGTTCTGATTATTTACATTTTTCAACAGTTTATCACCGAGTCCTGATTGTACCCCTTAATCATGCTTCTGACCTACTGCACTTTTAAATATGGAATATACTGCCAAGGACAAACTGCTTGTTTTATAAAAAATAAAATAAAAATAAAAAAACATTTACAGCATTTAGTACATGCCCTTATCCAGATCAACTTACTGAAGCTATTTGGAGTTTCTACTATTAAAACATATCCTCATCAAGTATACATCAGGTAAAGTTTGAGGAAAGCAGTAGTTTTATATTAATTAAAAAATAAATAAAATAAGAAAATGTATCTAAATCACAAATAAGATGAAGTTTTTGAAATTAAGATGAATAAAACAAATCCTTTGGTTATGGATAAAAGAAATGCTTCCATACATACACCAGTTTTTTCTCGTACAGCCATAAACTGTAAACAAACGCTGTAGCTGACAGAGGATTTGGTACAAGTCTTGGTTAAACGGTGTTTAAAGACAGTTAGGGTTGGTTTTATACTTTTAATGGATGAAAGCTTACTTATAAATACCACAACATCTCCTGTTAATGATGTGCACCACTTTTAGCATATTGGTTGGAAGACTTAAAATAACTGAAAAGCAGTTTCCCTGTGTCAGCTCCTTGCTTTCAATAGTCTGCTAAATACTTCTTAGTGTTTATTAGTTATTTTGTGCTTCCTGCCACCCAGGCAACTAAAGTTTTATGGATTTTTGTTAATACAAATTAAATAAATACTGTGATCAAAATGGTATGCAAGTATGAAAAACATCAACTTTTCTGAAACGGTTGTAAAATTGTCCTAATGTACTACACGGTGTTGACACAATGCCCACTGAGTGAAAAGTTTCATTTATACAATCGTTTGTATTCAGGAGTGATGGTAAATCGTGATGGTGCTGTATGAGCGAGACAAAGAAGGTTCAGTTGCTCAGATCTATTCAGCAAAGAAGTGTAACCTTGTCAGAGAAGCCAGGAAGCCTACATAAATTCAATAGTTCTTCACTTGTGGTGTGGTACTGCTAATTTCTCTCACTCATCATGACATACATGTGTTCACTTGGAATGTGATGCCATAGTGATAGTGATAGAAGGAGTTAGTGTTCAGATCACTGAGACTTCATTTCACAATGATATGAGACCCAGTGTCTGAATTAAAAAAAAAAAAATCAAAATCTGTAGAGCTAAGGTATATTTATGGGGGTGTGAGATAAGTGTAAGTCGGAAAAATACAAATATATTTCCATAAATATTTATGAATTGCTATGAAGTGGAAGTTACCTGTATGTTGTACTGGTAGCGTATGTTCTCTAGTATCTTAGCCAGGTAACAATATTTATTTCTCTGTAAATAAAAAACTACATTTAATAACTATTAGATTTTATTTAGAATTCACTAAGGCACTTCCCCCTGTGATACAAACAGTTAAAACCTATAACAGTTAGCACTGGAGACACTTTTTGAGCAATCTAAAAGTACAAAAGCGTGGAAAATGCAGCTACTGCAACCATAAAACACAGGATATCCTTACAGTTCGTAGTTGCGTCGAAATCCAGGTATTACAATAAAGCAAACAAAAAAAAAATTAACAACTCAAAATGATGAAAGCTATTTAAACACAAGATAATGAGAGTTCACAAAAAAAAAATTTAAGTAACACCTACATTCACAGCAGGAACCCACAAGGGAGCATGCAGAGAGAGAGAGAGAGAGAGAGAGAGAGAGAGAGAGAGAGAGAGAGAGAGAGAGAGAGAGAGAGAGAGAGAGAGAGATATTAATAACATGAGTTATTTAAAATAGATAATAAAATCAAATCTGTACCGACAATATCACACCAATATTACCATCCCTAAACAACTCAAGGAACTCCTGAAACAGTTCAACTCATACTAATTTTACACAGAAGCACTAACCAGGGTGTGATGTCTGACGTGACGTGATTTTAATTAACTGGATAGAATAAAGGAATATTTTTATCTCTGATTAAGGCTTTCTGTATGTTAGTGAATGAAGTGACCTCACTCTGACTCTGTGGGAGGAAACTGAGGACAAAACAAAACCAGAAACACACACAGTCATGTAAGGAGAGAGGTAGAAAAGGAGATATGGACAGACTGCAGATATTTCAAAAACTAATCTATAAAAAGACAGAAACACAAGTGAAGGTGAACATATGACATGGGAGACTTACTGCTCTTGTGTTAGTTTAAAAAAAAAAATTCAATCATAAAGTCTATTCTTATGTGGGAAAAGATGATTCATACAGACCTCCTGAGCCCTAGATCCTTTTATTAAAGACTTTATAAAAGGAATTTCTCTTATTCAGACATTGAAAAATGGTGTTTCAACTGCTGGTGCTTGACATCAACACCCAGAGATGTCTTTGGTCTTGTTTTTCCTGAGGAAGCGGGTGTCTGAAGGGTCGAAGCCTCTCTCTAGAGATCCGAACACGGCCCAACTGGGAGTCTTGGCCATGTAGTCCAGAGCAGTGAAGGTCTTTGCACCATTGCTCTCATCATACTGCAGAATGAGCTCATGGAAGCGCTCGTAGTCAATCCACGTCCACCACTCACCATCCACTTTAAACTGTAAGAAGGTATAAATGCAGAAGAGAAGAAGAGAAGGAAGACTATAATGAGTTGGGGCATTTGTACAGGACAGCTTACCTGTCTGGCAGAATTGATCTAATTGATAAGCAAGGAGACTTGTAGATGATCACCGCATTGCATTTTCCCTCAAACATTTAAACACATTTCCAAAAACTCTGGCTCAATTTCTCAAAATTCAGAACATAAACTGCAAAGAGATAACGTCTTAAAACTCCATAAGCCTTTTAAAAAATGAAACTCGGCACTCAAAACCATTTTCTTTTCTCCAAACTGATTCCTTTCACCAAAACTATACACACACCAAATCTTTGCTATATGAGGCCATGGTACACATTCGAACGTGCAAGTGTGCGGGCACAAGTTATCTTTCTCTGTTTTTTTTGTGAAGTCCATCATGAAAAAGCATTTACACTACTACATGTACATGCAACACAAAGGTTACCTACTTCACATAGTAGGTAGCAAAACGGTAATTTCAACTACAATGAAAGTACAATGAGAAACGACACCAAGAATCGGTGCACCAAACTTTACAGTAGTCGTTTCAGCTACGTTTTAACTGTTAGAATAAAGCAAGAGAACCCACGGGGACACAGGACATGTAAGACTCAAACAGGCTGTAATTAGCAGTCAGGGCTGTACTGTGCCACCCAAAGAAAAATCTTTTACAAATACAATAAAAACAAATCCAAAATAATCCAATTCACATTCAAAATATCCCTAATCAAGATGAGCACGGCTTGATGTGCTGGCGAAGACTTTATGGATTGGTTCAGTTTTTCCTCCTCGATTCAAGACGTCAGTGTTGAAACAGTGACATGACGATTGTGTGCTGTAAGCAAGGCTAAAGGCGGAACAACAACATATTCAAGTGCGCGGGGTTTTGAGGTTTTTTTTGGCCGGGCAGTGTAAATGAACGTAACTGAGAGTAGCTTTACTGATCACATTATACATAAGTGAGGTAAATAATAAGCCGCATGCCATACATCCTGATCTTCCCAATTAATGCTAGCTAAATAAAGCACTGCTGCTGTGGAGTCAGCCAGCGAGAAAAAAAAAATCCAGACATCTGGAACTTGTCTGCAGAAACAAGTTTCTCTGTAGCTTTTCCATTAAATGTTATTACTCCTTCCCTTCCTTCAAATGGAATGTACAAGCAGTGTGGCTGGTGGCCAAGAGGCACGACTCAAGAGAGTGAATACTTAAGTACAATGTGAGCTGTTCCTCAGGTGGCAGAAAGAGGCGACATACTGCTGTGCTGGAAAGGGAGCTTTACATTTATCCTCCACAAGCCTTTTCTTAAAATATTATTTCTGTGGTCTGCATCACAGATCAAGGGGAGTCAATACATTTTTAGATGCACTCTTCTGAACAATGTATGACTGGATCCCCCGGTGTCATGTTCTATAAAGAACCATTACAGTTTCAGCAGAGGGACAGAAACAAGTTCATGTTTCAAGTTTATTTGTCATATACAGGTAACAATGAAACATCACTACTGGCAATGAAATTCTTGGATTCAAAGTCCCCTCAACATTGCACTTAAGAAACAAATATTGCACATAAATTTAGCATTGAGATAAAAATACAAGTAAGAATAAAACTATATAAG
>JAQMYF010000013.1:24186081-24211288 GCA_030014195.1 Neosilurus mollespiculum | reverse complement strand
TGTGAGAGAGAGAGAGAGAGAGAGAGAGAGAGAGAGAGAGAGAGAGAGAGAGAGAGAGAGAGAGAGAGAGAGAGAGTACATACTACATACAGTACATACAATACTAAACCATACTTGTTGAATTTGTACTTATCAAACTTATTTTGTATGAAGGGAATTTTAATGAAATAAAATAAAGGCGTGTGTCTCAGTATGAGTCCCTTAATGCATCACTAGCCGTCCTGCTGTGACAGGAAGACAGGCGACTGGCTAAAACTGTTTGTTTGTGCTGCTATCTCAATATGTGCAGTGTTATAAGAGGCATTCAATAAATTGTTTTATTGTAGATATTGACATTTATTTTTATACTTTTTAATTTTAACGTCAGAAGAAAACAAAATGTCTTGCCACTTTTAAGACTTTCAAAAGATTGATTTAAGACATTTTAATAACAATTTAGGCCTTGTTTTCAGATTAACAAATCGCCATTTAAAACTTTTAAGGGTCTGCAGGAAGCCTATAACTACATGCGCTCACAACTAGCTTAGAAAACTTGTGTCAAACACTACAATACGGCAAATAAAAAGCTTTACGTTAAAGGTGTCCAGAAGTGCTATCAGATTCTCTGGGCTTGGAAAACCTGACACGGATCACACAGTGGAAACACGTGTTGCAATAAACGAATCAGTAGCACCATTAGTGCATAAAGGTAGATCAAGATTTTTGAGCAACATCTTTTCCTTTCCATCATGCATATTTCAACAATAAAAACCCACTCTCTATGCATTACAAAGTCATAGAAGCAGAAGAAGAGGGTGTGGGTGTTGGTCTGACCTTTCTGCAGATCTGTAACCAATAAAGAATGTGTGGAGGATTTTAAAAACAACAAAATGTGAACTACGACCCTGTACTACTGTACACCTAAAGATCTGTTTGCAAGAAGTATGGGACACATTTAACACCTGTAGTGTCTTTAGTCCTTAAATGTCTTTTAAGCATTGTAAGTTGGAATAGAAAAATTACAAAGAGGTAAATGCTGTACTATCACAACTTTAATATGTTGCAAATATCAAAATTAAAATGCGTTTAT
Organism: Neosilurus mollespiculum; assembly: GCA_030014195.1. NCBI lineage: Eukaryota > Metazoa > Chordata > Actinopteri > Siluriformes > Plotosidae > Neosilurus > Neosilurus mollespiculum. The sequence goes on along the minus strand of JAQMYF010000013.1, from coordinate 24,210,219 downwards.
TTAAAAAGTCATGAAGACAAAACTTCAAATAGTGCATGGTTGTGTTAAGCACAGTACTAGTCAATATTATTTACAAATCACTGTTTAGAATATTCAATTTAAAAAGTGATATTAAAAGAAAATTAAACCCAAACTTAATAAAAGCTTGCATGCATAGTCTGCTTCTATTAAAACATGCTGTTTCATGAATCATTTTTTGTGTAGAAAATATAAAAATTACCAATGACTCCACACACAGGGGATGATATTGTTGTGCAAAAGTAGCGAAAAGTCACGTGATCACCCTGCGTTTCCCCGGTTGAAACAGCAGCCTTTTCAAACTATCAAAGGATCTTAGAAGGTTGAAACTTTAAAAATGTAAATAAAAACCACCTGATAATGAAAATATGCATATGCTCGTGTGTAACAGGAGACTTTGGAAGCCTTTGTTTATCAGAAATGGATCAAAATCTAACCTGAAAAGAATGAACTAATTTTGACTGCACTAATTAAAATTTTGGGGAGTTTGTGATCTTACAATAACAAATCAAATGAATAAATATAAAAACAAAAAAGAATCAAGCACAGAAGAGAGTGTGTGAAAATCACCTTATGATGGGCAAGTAACAGGCAGTTTGAGTGTTCATGTTCGCAGGCGATATCGTAGTCAGGAAGGAGATTGGCAAGCTGCTTCACAAAGTGAACGACCTCCTCGTGCCAGGGCACATTTGCCATGGTTAGATTGCTGGCTGAGCTCTCACCACAGTAGGTTACTCCCTAATATGGGAGACAGAAACAATGTACAAAACCTGTGTTAGTGGGAAAACAGGAACAATGATCCAAACTGCATTTCTACAACGAGGCACTGTGCAAAACATGAGAAGGTCGGAAATAAACATTCAATTTACTACGGCTGTAATTCATCACACAGCCTGCATTTGGAACATCTGTTTAGGTTCTCAATTTAAAAAACAGCAATTTAAAAGCCATTACAAAATAAGAAAAATGGTCAACTGTATTAAAAAAGCCCAGGACTAAAAAGAACATTTTATTAACAGTGTAAGTTAGTAATAGTGCCACCGTGAATAACACTACAACCTTCACTATTTACTTTCTACTAAAATAAGTACAATAAATAAATTATTCTACAATAAATACATTTTGTTTTGTTCTTATTTATACAAAGTCTCTACTTGCAATAAAGTATTCTGATTCTGATTATTTACTTTGTAGCTTGTTAAAAGAGAACAAAACTTTTTCGGTAGAGATCTTTATTTTATGAAATCTACATTGTTGAGGCAGCACAAAAATTTAAATTACCAAACATAATAAATGTTACACAAAAACATTTGTTCGGCAATAAAAAAAAAAAAAAGCGGCATATGATGCAAGAGATCACTTTTGTGGAAATAAAAACCAAATCAACAAAAAAATTGAAAACAAGTGCTACAGTGAAGTTCTCCAGAAGACCTGTGGCAGATTTAAAAGATGCTTAGCATATCTTACCAGCTGTTTTGTTTACACAACTGCTCAGGGACTGAGAGACAGCAGGAAAACAGGTAAATACAAACATCCCAACAGCTCTTCCTCTTACACTAAACTATACACCCACCTTCAAAAGTGTTCCTGTAAATTTGTTGAAGATTTTTGCGAATTTTTAATACATGAACACCATGGCTGGAACTATGGTGGCCATTTTGTGACCACTGAAGTGGATTTTGGGGGCAGACTCTGGCGAAAGTATGGGTGGAGGAAATGTGCACTTCCTAAGAAACGTGAGTATCTGGGGTACATAAATTGCAGCAGTCATGCCTACTGGCAGTAAATGCAATGCAAACAATGTAAATGAAAGCCAAGCCCTCTCGGTTCTCAAGGTAGCTCCTCAGCTCTCAAATGTTCTAGCAGAAGTATCTGCGAACACTTACAGGATAATGCCTGTTGACTCCCGGAAGGCAAAAAAAATTACTGTCGTCTACCATGAAGTCATTCCAACTATGTGAGACTGAAGGTAATCATAGTTGTACAGAAAAAAAGCTGATTTGGTTCTATGGATAATTGAGCATGTGAGAACCGGCTCATGCTATCCATCGTGAACAATCAGAAAATAAAGTGCAATATTCTGCTCACAGTTCTTGCAGTGATCAGGAAAAATGAACTGTGGAAGCAGTCAGCTAGAAACCAGACCACACACAGAGAGAGCATATTGTTCAGTTTACTCAGCTCTCAAAAAATTAATGCCATGTTTTAACAATGCCTGATCGATTTATGCATGGTGAATCTATCTGTATGCATGTGTTGTCCCTCAAGTACATACTCTAGGGCCAGTGAAATTGACCATCAACTTAAGTATTAGTCCATAAATGCTCTGTATGACAAATAGAAAGTCTTGCCTTCTTTTTGTATGGAAAAACAACCTCACTATGCATTCTCCACTAATGAAAAACAGTAATGCACTGTTTCAGGGCCTTCATCTACTGCCATTTTGTTGGCATTAGTCTGTAACATCAATAGAAATTCTTGGCAGCTATGAATTTATTGAACTGTCACTGACAGTGAACTGCCAAACTAATCACAAGAATAGGTTTTATTAAAGTTTTTCAAATAAAGTCTAAAAAAGTGAAAAAATGAAATGAAAACAAGGCCAAAAGGAATCCAAATGAAAATGTCCCAGAAGCTAAATAATTGGGTTTTATTCAGCACTGGCTAAAGAATATATACATTTCAGCTAAAAGTTAAGACCAAAACAAGCTTCATACAGGCATTAAATTGTTTTTGTACCATACTGCATACCACTACTCACACACCGGCTTTTAAAATGTCACCATGTGTGAAAAATATTGAGTTTCTTTGGAAACGAGAATGAACGAGACTGGAGCAATAAATCCAAAAGCAATTTACTACTGTTATGACCCAAGCCAAACCTCGGAGTTTACAAAACCTAGAAAACAACTGAAAAACATTCAGAGCCATTCATCTAATAATTGCATTTTCTCTCTTTGCAGTATCGCTAATGACTAAAGCTGCAGAAGCAAGGCCAGTAAAGCACTTTTACCTGAGAGTGGTATAAGTGGACAATCTGTACAATTGCTTACACAAATCACAAAAAGTAGGTGTTGAATAAGACTGCCTAAAATAAGACTTAGATTGAAAAGAAATTTGGGAGAATTCATTGTTTTGATGATCTGCAAGTGAGCTTTTTACAAAGACTTGGTTACTTTAAAAAACATGGTAGCTGTCTGCCAATTAGTTTACAGGAAACATTTTATATGATTGGCATGGAGTTAGCCGAGTTTTTGTCCCTAAAGCCAATTTAGCAGCTGGGGATTGGACCACCAAGGCCCCTACCTTTGTCTACTGTCCGGATATGGCTGGGACGCCTCCTCGGAGAGGTTAGACTGGAAGAGGCTGATTCCGTGGATAGGTTTCTTTTCTACACATAAAGAGTTGAGATTAGGAGTACTTTCTAAAAGTGGTAGGATTAATCTGTGTGCTACATTTGTACGTAACAGGTCTGTGCGAGCCAGAATTCTTACTGGTTTGTAGGGGATCAATTACTTATTTCGCTGATTAAATACAAATCAATTTATAACCTTCATAGTGTTTTTTTTTTGGGGGGTTACTGTTGACATTCTGTCTCTCTCTGTTAAAGCAAACCTACCATAAAATTTCACTAGTGTATTTGCTAATCATCTGCTAATAATGTCAGCTAATTTAATAGTAAGTAACCAAGGTATCTAGAGCTTAGAATTATACACACACACACACACATTTATATATATATATATATATATATATATATATATATATAAACACACATGCACAAAATCTTGCCAATGGTAATCTGAATATTAAAGATTCAGTTAGAGCTGTACACCCAAAGAAATCATTAGAAATAATTACCCTTTCCTCCGAAAGACCAGGGACTCCTTGTGAGGGCAGTTGCATAATTTGTATACAGCCATTAGTGTCATTAACAAAAAGAGATGTTATTAGTGCTAATGAGTTCCTGAATATTTAATTCATCCTCCAATTTTGATAAAACTAATAGAAGGAAAGCAGAGAGAAAAAAAAAAGATATAAAGGGTCACATTCACTAGTGAATAGCCCATGTGTTTTATCTTCCTTTATTACCTAATTCTGGCTGAATTCAAAGGTTTCCTGGCAAAAACCACCCTAGTTAACAGGCTTGGTATATTTTAGCGGAGCCCCATTGATAAGGAAAATGCGTCTATACATCGAGTTGCTTTTGGAACATCAAGAAGTGTCCGTTCCTCCGGCGTCCGTATACACATGGGAACCCTGTGGTGATAATTCTCATGCCGGTATATAACTGCCACAATGGGAATGAATGTCTGAGTGATGGTAAATTCTTCTATTCTATCTTCCCCTCCAAACATACATACTTCCTGCCATAAAATAAAATACATTTTTAAAAAAAAATTAAATACACTTAAAAAAAAAAAAAAAAAAAAATACACTTTTTGAACAACGTGAACAGAATTTTATGTGCCATATGAAATAGGTATCTTTGTTTTTTAAGCTATCAAAATAAAATACTACAGTAACGCAATGCATTACTCATTTGAATAGAAAGCCTTTTAACCCAATCACATTAAGGAATCGCATGAGTTCTCTGGCACACATAACGTGCTTACGGAAGTAAACCTATCCAGCAGTCTGGCATCTTGCTGCCCTGTGGTGATAGCGGAGCTCATTTTGGGGGGTTTTCATCCTACGGATACTCGCTCACACTCTTACTAGGATAAATGATTTCTTAGATGTTTTGTAGCTAATTGTCATTGATTCTGTCAGCAAATCAAACATTTTACAGAGTAAGCAATTCATAAATAAACAACTAATGATATACTTGTGTTCTTGAAATGTTCTCTAAACCTATGGTTTCTGTGGTGTACTTTACATGTCCAGATTTGTCCAGATCAGACATGACCAAGATTACCTCATTTTTAAAAAAAAAAAAGATTTAGGAAAGACATTGCGGCTGATTGCATTTTATTTCCAAGGGATAACGCTGGATTTCATGTTCATTTAATATTCCTTGATAACTGATGGGCCCCTTTAATACATCCCCTTAGATACTGTTTGCATTTTATTTAAAAGGCAGTCTGGAAGTGGTAAACTTCTGAACCGCAACCTTTAGCAAAATTTCCTCACATGCTTTTGTGGGTTATACACAGAAGTGGTCACACAAATCCTTGCATCCCACTGCCTGTCAAAGCTACTCGATTATCGTTGCTAGGAAACAGCATGACAAAGTTAAAGGCTGCTTCAGTGTGGAACCATAATGTGTCGAGCCTGTCTGCAGTAGAGTATCAAGAGGCTGTGGAATGGATGCGCAACAGGATTAGGAGCATCTCTTCTGTCTTGCAAGTTTCCCCCTAGTCAATAATGGACATAATTATCTCGCTAATGGACATAATGGCAGACACAAGTGTGCTGGGTGGGAAAAATTAATGTGACCGCACCACACAGATTTATGAAAGTGTGCCATGCCTTAATTACTGAGGACCTCAGAAAAAGAATTAGCAATGCCCACCAGGCTGGAAAAGGTTACAAAGCCATTTGATTTGGCCAACTATGAGGCAGACGAAATACAAAATGGAGCAAATTCAGAACAAGAAATGGTCAGCCAGCAAAAATCCGTCCAAGGAATGGCATCTAATTATTTCACAAAGACCCTAAATATTTAAGGACCTACATGTTGTACTGACATTGAGTAATGTCATGAGTCATAAACTCTCTATGAGGCAAACACGGAACATGAATGGTGTAGACGTCAGTATAGCAATGATGAAGTCACTACTTTCCAAAAACAACACAACTACCCTCCTGAAGCTTGCTCAAGACCACACGGGTAAGCCAGAATCCAATTTTAAGAATGTGGACAGATAAATCCAAATATATACTGTATATATTTTTTGTTTAAACTAAAAGCATTATATCTAGCAAAAAAAAAAAAAAACACTTCTAACATAAAACCGCATTCCAGTTGTGAAGCATGGGGGTGACACTGCCAGGATTTGGGGCTGCTAAAGGTCCATGATGACCTGCTATTAATGATGACCCATGAATTCTTGATTGTAACAGTAGATTCTACAGGAGAGTATCAGTGTATCTGTCAGTGAGCTGAAGCGAAAACGTAACTGGACCATGCAGCAAAAAAATGCCCAGACACACACAAGTAAATCTGTAAAGAAATGTTAAAAGAAGAAGTAATGTGTCATTTTGGAATGGCCAGGTCAAAGTCCAGAGCCGACAGAAATGTGAAAGGACCTAAAAATGTGGAAGGAGCTAAAAATTTCATTAGCAAGAAGAATTTGGTCTAAAATGATTTCTGCTCAGGGTGGTGGGTGGTGGCACTTTCTGAAAACAAAAGGTTCACAATACTTATTCTCACTGGAATCTTTTTGCTCAATAAATAAATGTAAAATATGCCATTCTGTTTTTGAATCACTTATTTATTTGGGTTCTCTTTATATGTACTGAGAACTTAGATGATAATCTGTTCAAATATCAGGTGAAATTTATGCAAAAACAGAGAAAATTGTACAATATTCCCAGATAGAGTCCTCGTTTAAGGTCCACTCTTCTGGTAAGGCTTTTCACCAGAGTTAGAAGGCGAGCGAACAGAGCCAGTATGATGCCCTGGGTAATATTCTGTAGGGAAACCCAGGGTCATGGCATGCATGTAGATGTTACATTATACACCTATCTAAACACTGTTGTACACTATTGCACTGTTTCATGGCAAAGCTTTTCCATAATGCCAGTGGCATCTTTCAGCAGGATAATGCACTCTGCCACACTGCTCGAGGTGTTGAACTGGCCCTGAAATTCCCCAGATCTCAATCTAAATATAAACAATTCATTTTCGAATCCACGAGGCCATGCAGTAAATATAACGAGTCGGTCAATAAATGGTTCTCTCGTTAATGAACTAGAGCACAGATTCGTGATTCAGTCCCCAGGGACTTGTCTTGACAGATATGATACACCTCGACCGTCATCTCATTTACTCTGCTTCAACTTCAAACACAAGTCAGGAAATCAGCCAATGCAGCCATGGAGACCAGAACGATCTGGCCCAGCTGCTTTGGGAGCAAGAAGCAAACTGTCTGAAGAAATTTGAAAGACCCTTTGCATTACGGGCAACATTTGTGAGTAATATGACCTTAAAAAAAAAAAATCATAAAAAGAGCATAATTGTTAAAAAGAAAGGGATATGCGATGAGCGGGTTACCTTAACCTCAATAAAGTCCGGCTGGCCCAGGGCAATGAGATCAGCGTAGGCTTTCAGTTCGTCTACGTTCCAGGCTTTAACCAGGGTCAGGCGGTATACTGTGCGTTGTTGCTACAAAGGGCAAGACATGAAAAAAGAAAATCTTCAGTTAAAGTGATATGTAACACAAATATCACACAACTCATGATCATATATTTATTGATGTAGCACAATGTCTAAAAACTATTTTGAGGTAAAGAGGAATTTAAAAACAACTTGTCCCACAACTGAGGACTATACAAAGCTTTTTCGTTTGAATAGCTTCACTTTTATAATCTTTTGGACAGAGCTTCATTTCAATGACGCCTGAAACAGTGAAATGGAGATAATGTTAGCGCTTCTCTATATTAAATAAGAAAGTCTCTCCTTATCTCTCAAAGCAGTCCTTACACTTATTACCCAGGATGCCTCAGCACAGAAGCACTAAAGATAGGCCAATACATTCATGTGACAAAGGCTACGCGTCACTTCTACAGCGCTGAATTTCCTCCGTCAATCATTCTTGCACTCTTTAGCAATTCTTAAAATAACTGGCAAAGTCCATTACCGAATCTGTCAAAAGATCGAAGTATTTACAGATCAGCACATTCAGATTAAATGAGGTGAAGAATGATCAAGCAAGCGACCGAGAGAGAAGGAGAGAGAGAGAGAGCGAAAGAGAAGCTGAAAGAAACTTCTAGAAATTTCCAATTTATTCATAGGAAAATGTATAAAGTGTATAATAAACAAAAGAGGTGATGGAGCATGATAAACTCTTTTTATTCACTCCGCTTCAGTAGCAGTTTTTTCCTCATTGAATCTGCACAGCATAACAGGAACACTGGGAGTAATGTCAGACTTCACCTTGGATAGGGACACACATACCTAGTGCACTTTATCATAGCCAATCACTTCCGTTGTCATCTTATCGTATCCTCATAGCTGAGAGTCAGGGGTCAGGGATGTATAGCCCAGAACTCTCCGCTGCTTCTTCCCTCGGCTGCTGTGTATTAATAACTCTCTCTGGGACTTGAGCAAAGTTGATGGCTCTTGAATCCTCTTACAACCTTTACATTCACACCTAGAGGCTATCTGGAACAGCCAGTTAGCCTCATCTATATGTTTTTGGTCTGTTGGAGGAAAATGGTGCATCTGGAGGAATCCAATGTAAACACAAACTCCACACAGGAATGTCCTCGCTGGGTCCCAGGAACCCAGGACCTTCTTGCTGTGAGGCAGAAGTGCTAACCGCTATGTCACTGTGTTGCCCACCAATAAGATTAATGACATACTTTTCAGAAGTTAGAGAAAATCCTACTGCAGACAGGCATGTACATGAGGACTCATTCAGCTGAACTCAATGTAAAAGGTGCTTTGACTTCAGACAGGGCATTTAATTTTAATGTTACCTTTGAGCAAGTTCATATTTTACCTCATATCTTGTGTCTTTCGAATAATTCAGATCTGAGTAGTAGTTGGTTGATTAATCAGGCTGATTAATGCCCTTTTGAAATTATTGACATTGACCAGTGCTTGCACTCACAGAGCGTATTAAACAAAGAAACAAAATAGACAATTTTTACGAATATTAAAGAAATTTTAGAAAACTGCTTGTATATACACCTCTTAGCTTTAAAAATAATTTCTCACACTGTAATATTATCTTGGAGAGCCTTTATCCTTGATCACAGCATGTAACCTCCATGGCATTGTTGCTCCAGTTGGTCAGGTCGAGGCTCAGCAACATTAATGTGGCAATAAAATGAAGTCAGCTGATGATCTGAATGTACTGAATGATCAGGTTATCACATCAATGGACTTTTTCTTCCCTGATGGCACGGATATAAAATTGGGACTCAAATAATGAAAGAGTGGTTCGGGGAGCACGAGGAACCATTTTCACATATGTATTGGCACCCCAGATTCCTGACCTTAACCCTATTGAAAGTTTTTGGGATGTGCTGGAAAAGACTTTATGGAGTGGTTCAGTTTTTTCCTCATCAGTGCAAGACATCGGTGAGAAATGAACCCGACACTGGATGGAAATAAACATTATGCTGCTTAAATTTGTTGAAACAATGCCATGGTGATTACACGCTGTAAGCAAGGCTAAAGGCGGAACAAAAAGATTATTAGTGTGCGTGACTTTTATTTTGGCAGAGCAGTGTATTACAGTCATCTGACTGTACAAAACAAAAATTCTAATTCAAATAGCACAGGCTGGCACAAAAAAAATACATGTCTGTTTTATTATTTTGACTGATATAATAAACTAATGGAAAAGTTATCGTGAAATGGTACCGAGTACTATATCCAGGGACTTTGAATTAGTGTAAATATGTTAACAGTAACACAACCAAGCTTTGTGTTTTTAGCAAGTCAGGAGCTGCCTGGTTTAAAATAATAAATTAAAAATAAAGGGGAAAAACATTATGCTTGACAAATATGCTGTATACATGAGAGAATAATAACCGCTGGTCTGGATACTGCTGCTTAAATGCAAAGACCATCTGTTCTCGTTTCACCTGACAGTTTCTAAAGACCTCAATGTGAGCGATAGTTCAGAAATATGCCTGTGGGTCACTGACTATAGTGTTAAAAAATACAGTCCTAAAAATGCACGGACAAAAACTGATTATATAATATAATTAAATTAAAAAATAAGCTGATATTCATTATTCAAACATGCATTATTTACATGCAGTTATATATTCATGCACTCATTATTTATGTTATAGCAATTATACACACTTCGCTCCTGTCCTGTCTATTTCTGCACTTTCTCTAGAGGTTAATAATAATAATCTTCATCATCATCTAACTTGATTTTCTAGCTTTTTCTAGCTAGCATCTAGCTTTTTGTCTTTTATCCTTAAATTTTCTCCATGGTAGAAACTGGTTATCTTTGACTGTTGCAAAGTTTTTAATTTAAATCAAATTCTCCTTACGTAAAGATTCGTATATCCGTTATTTTCTTTGTCAGGACATTTTAATAAATTTATTTTTATGTGTGGCGTGTGCCATACAAGTCCCTGTGAATATCCTCCTTCTGAATCAGAACATCACTGCACATAAAAAACATAAAACTTAAATCTACAATATACATCTTATACTGCAGCACAGAACACCTCCCACAGAGACAAATAATGAATATTTTCACTTTACCACAGGTGAAATCTCCACATATCTGCTAAATTCTATCAAGGCTGTAAACCGCTGTTCCCTCACTAGCCTCTTTAGATAAAAGTAAATAAGACAAAACCCAGCTTTGTCATGTTAAAGCAAAACCCCAAATCCTTCTATGCTAAAAACAAGTGGTGTTTTTTCTTTATCTTTTTTAGACGAAACATCTGCCATACAACCAGAATCAATCAAAACTTCTGCAGTCAAGATGTGATTAAAGTGTACACATTAAGCTGTAATTAAAAGGCTTTAACAAGGGTATTAAATTAACATTTTAGGAATTACATGTAATTTTAACACTTTCACACACACACACCATTTTCAGAGATTTAAAAGTACTTGAACAATTAAATTGTCAATACAAATAAAGTAGACACACTTATTAAAGGGATGGAAGAAACTTGTGCGTTGCCAAATCAACAGCATGGTGCACTCTTTAAAAAAAAAGAACACACATGAATAAACACAGCACAGCAACAACAAAGGACCTGAAAGACCATGGAAGACAATTAAACTGGATAATCATACAGTTTTTACTTGTAGAAGAAAAACCTATTCACAACATCCATTCGGGTAAAGAACACTCTTGATGAGGTCACCTTAAGATTACAAAAATCTACAAATAAGACACCATCACGACTGAAATTTTCTCAAACGAGACGGTACACAGAGCCGAACTTTCACGTGATGCAAATCGAGCGATAACCAATCAGCGCCTAAAAATACTGTTGATTGACAGATGCTGCCAAACACGGAGTTCCCCAAAATATTTTCTGTAGAGAAACAATGAATACGAATTTATTGATTCAGCCTAAATCAATGTGGAGAGCAGCTTATAAGTGCAATGTGCAAATGTCCTATGCTTTACAATGACACACAGCAATTTTAACAAGGATAATAAACTGTAATGCAAAATTTGGGTGTCAAAATGTTTTTGAAATGGTTGGCACTTTACCACAAGTATATATTCATACAGGTTTAACTCTTCTTGGTTCATGATGCACAAAAGTCTGTTCTATACTTCCCACATGATAATAATAATGAGAATAATAAGCTATTTATTATGATACTTAAATAACATAAGCTAATGATAAAACTGATTAATTAATGAACTAGCTAGATACTGCTTACGGATCTACACTTCCTGTAGGGAACTAACCGTTCACTGCTCACAGTTTCACTCGGAAACATTCGGAAGCAGGAAACCTGTGAAAGGATCACCTAGGCAACCAGAACTGGCCTGAAGCGAGATTTGCTTGTGTCGTGAGGGGACTCGTATGTCACTCAAATGGCTAAGTTGCTCATCGCTTCCTGTGTAGACACTGCTTTGGAATATGTTTTAAAACTTGCCCAGTTCTGGAAAAAGATTCTTTGGACAAATGAACCCAAGATAAATTTATATCAGAATGATGGGAAGAGAAGAGTCTGAAAAGGGAAAGTGGTCACTGGTGCTTATAACTGTAACTGCTGATAGAAGAAGTGGGCTTTTATGACTATCAGGTGACATAAAAGAGAATTTACTTACACTATAATTGCAGTATAAATAGAAAAGATGACAATTAAACATATGAACTGTATGTGATATAAAATAAGTGTAGATATGTGCAGTACGATGCTATGTAACACCAAGCTAAATTAGTTGCAGTAAAACATCTAACAAAGATTTATAATACAGGATGAGTTCTGTGAATTGACAAAAATGGGGTGTGTGGGTGTTCTGCAGAGAAATCCAAGGTCTGTATTTATAAACTCACTGAAGACTATTAGGAACACCTGTACACCTACTCATTCATGCAATTATCTAATCAGGCAACCGTGTGGCAGCAGCAGAATGCATACAATCATGCAGACAGTCCTGCAAATGTCATGCACTTTAGATAATGTTCACATCAACTATCGGAAACACTTCTGAAATCTGCGGCTGCAGTGGACACAGGATCACAAAACATGGACAGTTAAATGAAACTGGTCACCTTGGCCTTGCCTGAGCACTGAACACATCAAACCACTCCTTGGTTGACCACATCATGTGCGACTTTCCAAGGTACCACAGAATTCTCACACTGCACATGAGTGTTGCCCCATGTAATGTCACCCACCCAGGTCAGGGTCTTCACATATGGTAAAGGACTCTGCTACTCTGTCTTTCGATTTTGCCTTATAGGAGAACACTCATTTAATTAATTTAAAATATTTTTGATGCTGACATGATAACACACCCAAGTGTAGGAAAAACACTCCAGATATCATTTTCGTTCAATTTATCAACTGAATCGACAGAATTTTTTTGAATTTCATGAACTATTTTCTTTAAACAAAACAAAGACATAACCTGCCCTAAAGAATCTTATTTTCTCCTGAGTCACACAGATGGTAGGTTCGGAATCTGGTGCCAAAATAATAAATTCATAGACCCAATTTGTTTTGTGCCAACAATCCATGCTGGTGGAGGTAGTTCGATGGTGTGGGGAATGTTTGTATGCATACTTTGAACCTGTTAATATAAAACAGCCTGATTTGAGTTTTTTCTAAATGTGTACAACCCTTAATGGCCACAATTTACCCATCTTCTTTAGGATGTGGTAGAACTGGAGATTCACAGCAAGAAAACCAGAAAGAAAATTTGTGCACCTAAAATTGTGTCTGTGTCGGAACAGCATGATTCGGTCATGTCACCATGTACCAGAATCTCCAATATCATCCATGAAAAGCTGAGATGTTCTGACAGCAAACAGAGTCCTTATTAGGTCATGTTATTATGTCCCGTCTCTAACAAAGTGTTTGGTGAGGGTATGTATATGTGAACGGCAGCTGCTCTTAAACTACAAGGGGAGTTCAGCTTCCTCTAACATGTCACTAAAGATGCCGTCAAATATGTACCGGTATATTTACATTAATATTACAGAGTGCTGTTTATGTTACATGTTCAACTTTATCGCTAGTTCATTCAAAATCAGGAAAAACGTCTCACAGGTTGTGTAACATGATGTTTTTTCCCCTCCTAGATTCCTGTGGCAGTGCGATAAATTAAAAAAAGATTAAACCCATTGACACACAGCGTCTCTGAAGTCTTATGGAACTTGGGATATGTTTTCGGCTAAAACACAGAATTGGTGCTGAAGCATGTCTCACTTGAATTTTCAGACAGGATTATATGATACTGTTTCTCATAATGCTTTGTTTCTGCAGTCTAATGAATGATGCAACATTACATCATCCAAGCTTGAACCAACTGCAGAGAATCACACAGTATTATCGAGATGAAGAGAAACGCAACTTGTTTAATCACTTAATTTAATGTAGTGTCCGTGACTTTTGCTGTTTCAAATTTTTCAAGGATCTTAGGGGTCATACAAATGAAACTTGGCTTATTCAGATTTCACACAATAACACATCATACAGAAAAAGGTATACTATTCTGAGATGCATCATTTTTAAGATATTGTATCATGAATATTGACATGGTTACGGACACTACAGCATTTTAACAGAAACACTATCATTGGTAATTTTGAGATAAAATCCATAATTTTGAATGGATTTCTTCAATTCAACCAGCAATTATTACAGGTTATGTGTCTTTATAATATTACAGCAGTTTCAGCATCAACACTTGATGAAATATGAATAAATTGCATTTAAAATAATTATCTGTTTTCAAGTGAGACAGTATAACACTGAAAAACTGCCATTTTAGTGGAACATATAAATCCATATCCACAAAACGACTAATGATAGCAACTTGAAATTTTCAGGGAAGCAAGATTACCATTCTCCACATAGGACACACTTTAGAAAATATATTTTTATGGCAAAGTAATTCTCTGTATAAAGAGAATAACATGAAAAAAACTAAAATCAGCACCAATACTGTGTTTTGCCCCTTTGCTTTCAGCACTTCAAAGCAAGACTTTCATGAAACAACCAGCCCCTGGAAGCCGAGCTTCCCTGGAACTTTAGTGTAGTGGGTGGGTCGGGACACTGGAATGCTGCATGATGTTTGGAGGAACTTGTCAAAGTGGCTGGAACTATTTTTAATTGACAGCTACACAGAAGTTTCTGAAGTTTACTTGGATGTAGAATTTAGCTTCTTGTAGTTTGTTTTTGCTATTAATAAACCTGCTTATTTTCATTTGTACACATCCTAGTTTAAATAAAAACACAAAAATAGTGTTCTTGATCCTTTTTTGGTCCTTGTTTTAGTTTAGTAAGGTTAGCTAGCTAGCTGTGCATAATGGCACAGTGAAACAGACTCAAAGAGAATTAAACAGCAGATCAACTTCCACGATTAGGTTCTGAAGTCAAAAAAAATTATAATTTAAAATCATCAAATAATCAAAACGAGATGAGCTGCCTGACTGGAAGTGCTGTGATAAACAGAATGTTCTGCTGGACTTTTAATGAAAACATCTCACAGGGTTTGGGCAAAAGTGGGTTTTGGGGGATCTGGCTAACTTTCACAGGGTGTACATATAAATAACATGATGCACTAATGGAGCCATGTGATGATGCAGTGCTTTGCCTGTTTGACCAGCAGCCCCACTGGTCTACGCATATATCATTCTAAGTGTTCATCTGATTGCCAGATGATGCTCCATCATTCTCTCTGAGTAACTCTTCAATAGTGGAAGCGCTTTCCTGACTGCAGCAGAGGGCAGAATTTATCATCAGGCAGATGGATCTACAGAGCCATTGTGAAGAACCATCCTCATCAGTACCCTTGCTTTAGAAAAAGATAAAACAGTGGAAAGTTTTTGTAATCATTACTAATCGCCCTTGGAAAGGTGTACCATGCAAAAGCACATACTAATGTAGATAAGAGAGAAAGTTACAGTCATACACATAGAGTTAAGGGGAAACCTGAAAGCAGCAGGAACTGCAGTTACACTCAGAACAATAAACAAGGAACTGCACTGCAATCATCTCCATTCCTACAGCTCACACAACCCATCTAAGGCACAGACATGAACATTTATACAAAGTGCGGTTTTGGAACAATTCACTCTGGTGCGACGAAAGGAAACTAGAAGTCTTTGGTGGCAGTTCATCTTAACTTGTTCTGAAAAACAATGGATGATGGGTCCAAGAGCCACACACTCAAAGCAGGGTGCATGAATCTGAAGTGAATAAATGCACAGGAAGTATATAAAATACCAAAAGCAAACGTACCTGAATACTTACTTTTGCTAGCGCATCAGATAATTGCAAATACAGCAAGAATCTTCAAATCCCACTCTTTTCAAAAATACCGCTGGCCACAGAAAAATCCAAGATGGCGACCGCAAAATCCAAGATGTCTGCCCAAAAATTGGATTTTTCCTTTACAACTCGAAATGCATTGACTTTAAGCCTCATAAATCTATCGAAGTTGAATATAAAGTTGGGTATTAAGGACATTTTGGTACCAAATGCATGTCTGTATCTCTCATGTTTCTTGAGATACACCACCCCGGTACTTTTACAGACTCGAGAAAGCCTTTTTTCATTCGTGTTATAACAAATTCTAAACTAAGATGGCGTCCAAGATAGCTGCCATTAACTTGAAGTAAACATCAATTTTTGGTGTGCATATGTGTTTTTGGTTTATGAATCCGATTGGGCCATTGCAGTACAGAATTTAGGCGTTAATAAAAGCTTACAGATGCAATAGAGTAAATGTCAGCACACTGCTCGCCAGAAAGCAGAGGCCTTATGAGTCAATCCCACCAACCAGAGCAGCTCTGCTCCAGCACACCAGGCGTGCTGCCTACCAGGCTGGTTGTGGGTGGTCCCAGGCAACCCAGAGTCAGCCAGAGGCAGAAGACCCTGCAGACTGGGGATGGCACAAGGTTGGTGAGGAATGACAGGTCTTCTGGACAGCCAACTCTCCAACAGCCAAGAGTTGCCAACAGCTCACCAGATGTAGCTGCAAATCTGGCTGTCGTGGCAGGTGCAAGTGCTACAGACTGGGTATCAATTGTACAGCTCTGTGCAGCTGCAAATAGGGGTATAACTTTACACTCCTGTGGTCTTAATTTTGGAGGGCTGAACTGTTCTAAAACTGTTTCATATGTGTCATCAGTATGTAGGATCTGCGTTCACATTGTGTATTTACAGTATGAGACTGGATCATACTTGTGAGGCCTTTTTTGTGTAAATTTACATATGTTTTCTTGCAGATATCTCTAACGCCATCTTTAATACAGGAGTCAGGTGGGTATATGAAATTCTCTGACTCAAACAAAGTTAATTTGGCATGTCATATCTCCTGAACTGTAACAGATACAGACCAAATTGCCCACAATACCCACATTTATATCCAACTTCAATACATTTGTGAAGCAGAAAATCTGTATTTTCTAACTCAAGGCTGATAAACTAATTTTTTGTCATCACATAGACCTTCAGAGGAATGTACATACTGTATCTCAAGAACTATAATAGCTACAGACATGCTTTTGGTATTGAACTGTCTGCAATAGCCATATAAATAAACATGTTAAATAAACAAACATATTAAATATGACATTAATACATTTATACATAAAAAAATCTATATCATTAAAGTTATGGCAAATAAACCCATTTTTTGCTCTCCCGAGTCAGTAAAAGTATCTATATGCTGTATCTCAAGAATCGTAAAGTATACAGACATGCACTTGGTACCAAAATATCTGCAATACCCAACTTTATATTCAACTTTCACACATTTACGAGGTTTAAAACCAGTACATTTCAAGATATAAAGGAAAATCCAAATTTTGCCCATTTGCGGCCGCCATCTTGGATTTTTGCCTGATCAGCGTATTTTTGAAAAGAGTGGGATTTGAGAAGTACATGTACCAAATTTCATGCTTGTATCACTATTTGAACGATTATTTCACTTATCTGCTCCACTATGCTGACTGTCCAGGGTTACAGCTGCACAATGGTTTAGAATTAAGATTTTTGAAAAACTTTCAAAGTTGAAGTGAACTTTCATGTCAGAATTCCATTAACAATGGTTTCAATGTGCAAAACTCTCTGAAACATCATGTACAAACAAATACAGCTTAAAAGATTGAAGTGATTAATACAGTTACAAGCAGTTAGAAGTATAATGACAAAATTGAATCTTGCACATTTCAACTGTAATATCTATCAATCAAACAACCATCACGATCGTATCGTATGACAATTATTGTAACGCAATAGTATAATGAGATTATCCTTTTTAGCTTTTAGCTTTCAAAATCAAAATGAGTTTGTGTTGATATAATATAATAAGTCTGTTTCCTGCTGAGGCTATGACAATATTTATCAATAACTCCCATGCCTACTACACACCACAGGAGCTGTCAATTAATTTGATAGGACCTGTGTTTAAGCTTCCTCGGAGTAAAGTTACTCAAATTTTACCTCATATGAGCCGAAGACAAGCCAGAGGTGATCTCTAAGTAATCACAGGACATGAAAAAAGAACAATCTTTATTATTAAAAAAATAATAATAACAAAAAGGCCAAGGCTATATATTGTATTGGTAAAGGCAAGAACCTCAATGCCTTATTAAAACCTTTAGAATTGTAAATCAGGATACTGTCCGCATGGGCAGTAATGCTTTAATAAGAAAGAACGCAAAACTTTTCCTGAATTCTGCAGTACTGATGAGAGGAAATGAAATGACCTTTGCTGAGCTCTGGAGAAAATATGCAGCCTAAACAAAAGATGGATAGAGTCACTTCACAAGAAATCACACAGTGTGAGAATTTAGATGAACAGCAGAACTGCTGTAGTTCACGCTGTACAGTTTGGATTTCATATGATTTTACACTTGATGTCCTATTGTATAGCATTTCTTGCAGGAATCCAAATAACAGTAACAGATTCAATATTTTAACCTGCTTTTACAGCATCTCTCATCTACAAAATGCACAGCCTTGAATTTTGCCAACTAGCATTTAAAGTGACAAGAAGATTCATGCATGTGTATTATTTAACAATTATGTGCAGAAGGAAGGTGGATGTTGGGGAAAAGATGGAAGGTTGAGGGGAATATTTAATTCAATGACATCCACCAAGACTGAAGTGCAAAATTATTTTAGTATCTACTACATGGAAACAAACAAAAATGCACATTAATCACAGAACGGGTGCGAAGTAGGAAAGAATCCTGGTGTCACACAGCGTCACACAGAATCCAGAGACCCACTGGAATACAAAAAATTATATGCATAATATGCAAATAATTAAAGTGAAATGCGATTTTCATCTTACACATTGACCTAAACCAAAATTTTAATTAATTGGTATAATCGATGTATTGCCGAGCTCTACAATAAGGCAAACCTATTCATTCAGAGCTTAGTAGCGCTTTCTGAGTGGCGTCCCATAGGTATGGAACATGACTGGGGATGGTTGTCCCTTGTCCGTGCCTGAGTCGATGCTGATGGTGGGTATGAAGATGATGAATAACAATAATTAATTAACTAACTAACTAACTAACTAACGAATGAATGAATGAACAAATGAAATTTATACATTTATTGTCAACAGAACTGAAACCCAAAAAAATAGAAGCTCATACACCATCGCTCAGACTCGCACAGAATAAAATGATAATAATAAAAACACAATCTAACTTTCACCAAGCAAAACACCACCATTCCTGAACAGAAACACGGAACATTAACTTGTCAATCGGATAATTCAACCACATAGGTTAGCGGACCACTCAGACCGTACAGTTAATACTAATTATTTATATATAATTCGTGTATATCTGTGTATCCTCACTTTAGTAGCATGCACAGCTCTCACCTTCTCTCCAAGGGCTTTGAGACTGTCCAGGAAGCGCTGCCAGAAGTCCTTGAAAAGAGGACGGTCAATTCGCTTCAGACTGTCCTTGGTGCTGGCATCTACACTCACGTACAGCTGGGTGACTGGCACCAGACTCCTGTAGAGACATAGAAAACCCATGGTCCATCAACTTTCCAATGACATCAGACAACTGCCTTTCAGTAACGCATTGAACTTGCAATGACCTCAAGTTCTATGGAATTTTCCAATTGGTTTTTTGTCTGTGTACCGCAAAATGTGACAGAAAGCAACAAAATATGTGGCAGATTTATTTTTGGTCTGGTCATCACTGTGGAAAGAAGCCAAACGTATTTTGCAAACCATTTGTTATAATCAACTTTCAGACTTATCCAGTGTATTATGATAAAATATATGACATTACGCAAGAAACCAGCCAGTATGTATGTATACGTGTGAACGAACAATGTCATACTATTTATTCATTTACATCCAAGAAGCAAGTTTTTGCAAACATTGCAAAGATTTAAGCCTGGCCAAAAGTTGGCGCTCCTAATGTGTGACCTAATATTAGTACAGAACACTCCTCTTTCCCGTGATATACAAGTAAACCTAGGATGGTATAGGTACGGGTAAACATATAGGAAATATGGCCCAGACAAGCTTTTCCCACATTCCCACTTCCCAAGATATTCAAGTATACCTAGTTTGGTGAATTTGTGGCAAAGCATGTAGGTCCAAGACAAGGTTTTTCTGGTAGTTTTAATTTTTCTTTTAAGTAAGGTCAAGTTCACAGTGACCTCCCTACAAATATCCATCAATTTTGATGCAGGCGCCTGCGACGATTCGGAAGCAACAACCTTAACAAAGAAGGGAACGCACCGACACACGCACATACAGACAGACTGATCACAGTAGTCCGTACACATTAGCATGCGAGGCCCGCATGCTATTTATGTGTGCTGTCAGCCAAGTGAGTTTATTTTTAAGCCGTTCCTATACAAAAATGTCTCCATTAGAATGATAGTATATTAATATATACCTGTAATCAATATAAACCTGAGAGGGAAAATGCATGGCAACTCACATGAATATGATTATGATCCAGTGTCTCTGATTCACAGGCTGAAGCAATTAAGAAAGCGACTTGTCTATTCTGTATGATAAATGGAATAAAAGTTGAAGTATCTTTCAAAAGGTAAGGAAGTAAAAAATGAGGCTTTCTCGCACATCCTTTCTCTCACTGAGCATGCAGCTGTCTTTTTTTCTTTTTGTTTTTTTTTTTAAATCCCGAGCACTCTAGGGATGTTTGACACCATGAAAATCAGAAGTGCTTCATGCTTGTGACTTTGCTGCGTGCTGATTGGAGATAGAGGAGAATTGCTTGTCCCAGCATGTCCACAAGCCAAAAATCCCTGAGAATCAGTCCAGATAACGCGTACAACAACTCACACCACATCACAGCACAGCACCGTGTAATCTGTGGTGAGCATGTATTTTTTATTAGGCTGTGGGAGTAGAGGCCATGCAGTACATATGTAGAAGGATAGTGAAGAAAAATACACACAGCTAACCAAAGGAGAAGCTGTCTGAAGGAAGGGCAGTGATTTGCAATTCTATGGTTGAACGTTACTTATCAGCACGCCCTCAGGCTGAGTACAGCTTCAAAAGAGCCTGCATTTTAAGTTGGGGGATGTGATTCAGCTCCAACACAAACCAAGACACATTGTAAAAAGAGAACTGCAGACTTGGTTGCAATACATGATACTCTATAAACACTTTTCACACTGGTACGGTTCGATTCTTTAGTATGATTCGCCGGAATGTGTTGATCAATCATCTAAAACAGCAGCTCCAATAATAATCCATCATCATCCCAGATTCAAAATTAAAAAAATAAAATAAAATAATCACAGGTATGTACTCGATACACTCATTAAATGTGTTATTTTTTCTATAATAACAACCTGCACAAGTTCTACTTGTTAAATTTCTGTCCTTCAAGAGGAATTTTTATGCAGTAATAGTGGGCAACAAACTGCCCAATCATTTATTTATTCATGTCCTATAACATGGCCCATTTAATCTTTACCAAAAGTAATATAGACAAAGATGTGTAGCAAAGCGGCACTTCAATTCTTTCTGAACATGACCTAACACTCATTACCAACAAAGCTGCAGACAGACTGAGGGGAAATAAACATTCACACTTGTTTTTTTATATGCAACAAAACTGTGCTTATAGTTTAGAATTTATCAGTGTGCAGTTGAGTGGTTTCACAGCTTCAACAAAATTCTGACAGTGTGATATTCATAATTTTGACGATTTCGCTACTGCAAAGTCATGAACATATGCTTACTTCCAAGAATGGATGAGCGCTACTCCACTACTTGGCTAGAACACTTATTTTTTTTAGTTATCCTGCGGAAACCTCCAGACTGGAAGTGGACAGAGGAAAAAGAGCACTTCAGTAATACAAAGAAAGATTGCCCCATCTGTGACTTAGGTATCATCTTTTCACAGGAAGTTCATGCTTATTTGAGCAGGACAATGTCAGGTTTCAAGTCAAGTCAAGATCAGTCTCCTATTGAAAATGTATAGTGCATCATAAGGAGAAGAGACCGCTGACTGTTGAGCAGCTCAAATCTTGTATCAAGCCAAACTGGACCAAAATTCAGATTTCAAAATTCCTATCCTCAGATCCATATACTCTGCCTTCGTCTGGAGTTGGCTGGGATGGGCTTCAGCCTTCCCGTGACCCTAATGAAAGGAAAAGCGGTTCAGCAAATGAAAAATGAATAAATGAAATTAAGCTGGTTATTAAAAATACTGAAAATCTTAACTTTGTAATTTTAAGTATTTAAATAAAGATTCACAAGTATTAACAAATTAAAGATTTTTGATTTTATTGTATTTTGGGGAAAACAAAACATGTATTTTGGGGAAAACATTACTTTAAAGCATTGCATGTTTAAGATATGTTTAATTTAAGACAACCCTTGGGGAAAAAACTTGGTTTTGAAGATATCTATTCATTCAATGAGACTTTGCAACTTTGCGTTATATCTACGGAATGTGACCGTACAAGGAGATAAGAGAAAACGGTATACTACACAAAAATGATTTACTCAAATAATAAATCCTGTTTTCTTATTTCAAACAATGCTCCTTATTTGTAAGATGAAAACATGATTACAATGAATACTGAAGCCTACCTGATCTCCTCGGGGAACTGGGCATTGGTGACCAGGAAGCTGGAGATACGGCACTGGTGCAGGAGACGCAAGAAGGAGTTGATCTCTGGGTACATGATGGGCTCACCCACTAAAGACAGAGCACAGTGTTTCACCGCCAAACCTTCCTGAAGGCGCTCAGGACGAACTCCTGGGACACCTGACATAGACAAACACACACATTAGATCATGGACAAATCTAGAGTCAACAGTGCCAACATTGCTAACAGGATCAGAAAGAATATCAGGCAGAAAAAAACAATGAACTCTGGATAAATGGCAGGGTTCCTAGTCACTAAAAAGCAATTTATCATTAGTTCTGAAAATCATTTAAATAAAAGTTAAGTACTAGAATTTGTATAGATTTACAGAGGAGAAGAGTAATTAATGCAAAGCTTTGGTGATCAGCTTCAAATTACATCATATGCAATGACCTACTGCACTTTCATATACAAATTACACTGTCCAATAAAATTTTGTATTATTGATAATATTATTATTTTTATTATTATTAATAATAATATTAATAATAATAATAATAATTATTATTATTATTATTATTATTATTATTATTATTATTATTATTATTATTATTATTAGCAGTAGTAGTTTGATTTACATAACATTTTTCACAACTTTGCTTTATATCGGGAGCTGATAGCAGAAACACCGAGAGTGGACAAGAATTTGGTACATTCTTAAAAAGAAAGAGTCTTAAAAATGTAAGAGATTGTTAAAACTCAAAAGTGAGATTCTACTGGTGCACAGTAGATCAATAATGCACATTCCCCAGTAAAACTGGTCTATAAATGCTCATGACTTTGATTCAGCCAGTCTTATTATATTATGTATTGCAGCACAAGAACAAAAAATAGCAACCACAATTTGTGCCCACCGTGATAATGTCAAGCTCTGAATGAAAATGACCCTAAGCACACTTTCTCATACATTCATTTCATAAATGAGGGCAATTGTGTACAAGGCAGAAATCTACACCTTCCACACTTTCTTCTTCAAAATTCTGCAGATATATAGCCATCTATTTTAGCACATCTTTTTTTAGGATTATATTTTGTACAGTATCTTGGCAGTGTAAAAACACCATTGCATTATCTAATATTATAGGAAAGCAGTCAAATCACAGTTCTGTCTTTGAATAAAGTCATGGGGACAAAGTCTGGGTACAACAACATTCTGAAGAAAATAATTACAATTTACACGGTTTCCAAGCATGAATAGGTTCATAAAGACCATCACAGTCTTTGTGAACCACGGGAAGCACATTTTTCACGGGAAAAACATTTTTCAATTCCAGCCCAAAACCCTAAACATTACTGTAATCGTTAAAACTAAAACAAAAGCTGAGTACCTCGGAATTGATGAATCATACTGCGGTGGTTCTCCAGGGCTTCTTGAAGGATCTTTTCAGCAGGATCCATCTTCCAACGCCACTCAGTGCCTACAGGGTTTGTGTGATGTCTATGGTGAGATAAAAATACAAGAGCACAGCAGTTGTGAGAAAGGTTTAATCTGGAGGGAAGGAAAATATGGGGCAAGGGAAGGTGCAGTCTTGGGTTGGAAGAGGTCCTAGGCCAAAAAGAAAATCCAATTTTGGATACTTTATTCATAGCACTCAGGGACTTCTACGTTGCTAGTAAAGTTGAGATCAAAAGCTTACATAAACCAGGCAATT
>JAQMYF010000013.1:24172325-24184271 GCA_030014195.1 Neosilurus mollespiculum | reverse complement strand
TATATATATAAACAATGTTACTGCCGGAGAAATTTTATTGCAAGTTTACTAGAAAATGGGAGATAACGAAGAGAAAGTCCCACAAGCCTTTCAGATGAACTTGTGCTACCTCATACAGTTGCCATGTCTAAACAAGTGTTTTTTATATTAGAGTGTAAATCTGTACAGAGTGTATGACTGGTTTGGTGCTGAAAGCGACAACTTTTTTTTTTTTAAACGAACATCACTGCATTTGTTTATTTATTTTTTACTGTACTGATTTCGCAAGGGAAATTTTGACTTCTGCATTCAACCCAAAGCACACAAACAGTAAGCATACACACACTTGGAGAAGTAGGCTGCCACACACTGCAGCACCCAGAGAGCAGTTGGGGGTTAGGTGACTTGCTCAAGGGCACTTCAGCCATGAACATGGTTCAGGAATCAAACCAGCGACCTTTCAGTCCCAAAGCCGCTTCTCTAACCATTAGTCCATGGCTGCCTATTAAAATTTAATTTTTATTCTCCTTGTATTAACTTTAATTAAAGACACAAACAGCAAGTTGAGATAGAATTAAGCCAAGATTAGTGCTGTAGTGTATTAATCCCTGAGCCTAGACAAATCATCATCTTGGCATGCAATCTGCATCTCAATAGCCTGTATCCTTCACAAAAACCTACTGAAATGAAAAAGACTTTCAAGCATAGGAAGTGTCCTCTTTGAAAATGCCATCGAGCCATAAAGTGATAACTTATTAATGTGGCGTATGTAATAAATAATATTACATATTCTACAGTTCTGGGCTATGCTTCGGTTTCCGTGCACAGACCTCAAGAAATGCACAGATACTGTAAGTGAATATACCCTCTGTTTGTTTACAGAAGCATGTCTGCATATTTACACCTAGTCGACATCTCAGAACTCTGAAGAACCCTGCATGGTGGAAGGCAAGTCATTCTCAATCCAGCCTTCATAGGAGATCTGCAGACTCTTCATGACACTCCACCTCAGAGGCCTTTTCATTTGTGGGAAAGCAGCAGACTACCTTGTGTTTTATGCATTGGTGTCAGCACAAATTAGTGTCACTGTGTCTTCGACTACACTTTCATTTCTCTGTGGTATTTAACACACCTATATACAGAAAGTCTTTCTTGCAGCTACATCTCTCATAGCATATCAATCACAATGAGAGCAAATTTTTCAACTCAGGATAGGGAAGCTGAAGTTATGCACAGGAATACAAATAAACAACAAATACAAAAACCTTGCTTAAAACCACATCCTTTGCATAACATATCATAAAAAAGCCAAACATCAGCTTACCTCCAGCAAAACACACACTTGTTGGCACAGGCCAGACTTGGAGTGGTCTCCATACACCGGTGAGATTCGATGCCATAAAATGTGTGTTTGTAGCATCCTCCTCTCCCCCTGAGCATGGACTGAATAAAATGACACAACAAAATATTTCAGATATATCTTAATGTAGACACTGTTTATTAGAATACCTGAAAGCAGAAAGTGAAAACACCACCACAAAGAAATAAAACCTACCTTGGTCCAGCGGCACAGCTTTACCCCTGAATGACTGCCTATTAGTTTATATCCTGTGGAAAAGTAAAACACAACACATGAACAAAGAAACGCGTCAGTCTGATCAGTTCGTTCTGTTATTCTATTCCATCATTCTATTCAACTATTAAAGAAAAACTTAAAAATTTAACCTCAGCCATATCTCACAAGTTTTTGGGTCCATTGACAAAACAATTTTTTAAAATTGGTTCAATATTATGTAATGTTTGGATGTATGGTCTTGTTGGTACAAGTTGCCCATCCGTCAGGATTTTGCTACACTGTTAATACCACAGAAGTAAAAAAAAAAAAAAAAAAACCTTGATCACCATTGTTACAATGCTGTGATAAATGGAGGGGCTAGCACTACAGCAAAGTAAATTGAAAACAAGAAGTAATGAGGTATCCCATTCTGTGCCTGCGCAAAGTAAAAATATAAAATAAAATAATGAAATGCTTGTGCGGGGGAGGCTTTGCACGTGCAAAGCGAAAATGTGCTTTGGAGAGTTTAAAAACTAATTACATGTACATGACATAAACAGTCTCTTGCCAGAAGTAATATGTATGAAAAGAAATTGTGACGATGGATGCCATAACAACAGACATATGTAAGGACATGGTCCTAATTCATACTGTTGAAAGGTCAGGTTCAGAGAGTTGGTTAGCATCGCGGGTTTTTTCAGGTATGTAATGTCTAGCCTCAAACACTTCACCAACACTGAGTTGCCACTTTTATATGGAAAAATGCCAGGTCAGAAAAAAGGAGATTTCTGCATGTAGTGAAACAACTACAGATGTGTGGTCAAGCTGCCTCAGGCAGCTACATGAGTCTTTTACAGCTTGTAAAACTTGAAAATTGTTCTTGTGTTAAACTTGAAGATAAAAGTACCAGATATTTGCACACTAATTTATTTTGACAGCTTTCTGAAATGAAACAAAAGCTAATCTGCTCAAGCCTGTTATCTACTCTATACAAATGTTTGTGGTGATGTAATTTTTAAATTGCACAGGCTGACTGAAGCCAGACTAGTCTGGTATTTTCATTTGTGTTGAAATACAAGTTTCAAATAAAAGAAGAAAATAATTCAACATGATGAAAGCACAGCATGATCAGTTAAGGCATCAATCGAATAATTAAATAAAGGGCGAGGAGGCCTGGTACACAATCAGAGTCCCAATTCAGGTCAATCATGTGATGGTCAGGAATACATATACTTTTGTTCATGTAGTGTATATATGTAAATGCACAAGCTTGCTCTTTATCTCTGCTGGCTACTGGATACATAATTCTGTTCATGCAACAATATCCATCACATTCCACAGTAGTCAACCAATCAGAAAACAGCATT
The DNA here is from genome assembly GCA_030014195.1 of Neosilurus mollespiculum. Taxonomy (NCBI): domain Eukaryota; kingdom Metazoa; phylum Chordata; class Actinopteri; order Siluriformes; family Plotosidae; genus Neosilurus; species Neosilurus mollespiculum. The sequence continues at coordinate 24,181,370 of JAQMYF010000013.1, read as the reverse complement.
TGGTAAATTCCAAAAAAAAAATTGCATGTCGTCCTGCTGTAAGCAAATTATTAAATGGATACACAAACACACACACACACACACACACACACACACAGAGTGCAAAAAAGGTGGAAGTGGGACAGCATGATCCAAAGAAGGCTGGAAGGGACCGCCTTCATTTTGCCTTACTTTGATTTTATTATTCCTTAACGAAATCACTTATTGCCTGTGATGATGGTAAAAAGTAAGCATTTGTAAGACAAAACCACTAGTTAACACGAAAACCAAACCATAAATATGCCATGGGTTATAACTGGGGTCAAAGGTCTTACCACCTTGACGCCGGGCAATGATGGGGATGCACGGATGCACACATGGACAGATTAATCACTATGTCTCACCAGCCTATTTCTGTATTGTAGTTAATAAGAAAAGAAAAATATAGTTTGTCATGATACCACGGCACCAAGTGCAAAGACCTCAGTCCTACAGATGTTCCATAAAAAATCTTTTACTGTTATTGCTAAGTGTTACACCAACACTTGAGGCTCTTTTCAAAAGTGATAATCTTCTCCTTACAGAGAATTTTAGCAAATCTTTGTAAATCCACATTAATAAAACAATACAGTATGATTTTCCTAACAAAAAGGAATACCTTTTCTTTAAATAACAGGTTGAATAATCAAACTCAACATCATCAGCATCGACAGTAATATCTCCAGAGCCAACAAGTCTAGTTTGAAACAAATACACCTAAAAAATACCTTGATCGGGCTCCCGAATATCCGAGCGACAAGGTGTGCCAATGTCACCCGAGAGTCTGTAGGTCACCCACACAAAACATTATCCAATCAGGGGCGTGTCTATGAGCTCATAAATAACCTTATCCTCGAAATGTGTTATACCAACCCTGAACATGCAAGAAAGCAGGAAGAAAGCTATTAAACTTTTTACTGTTTCCCACATTTTATTTTGTTTGGATCAATTCCAAAATCTAATCAGTTCAACTGCTGGTTGGAGGAAGAATTCATTAAATACAAATCCAACAAGCATACAAAAGATTTAACCGCTCGCTTCTCAGATATCCTTATAATGAGAATCTCAGCTGGATGCATGCACAACCAGAACCATAATGAAATTAGTTTAACATTCTCCAAATGGAAATTTTGTGTTTATTTAATGAATGTATTTTTTTTTGGGCAACTAACGATTCACGTTATAATGGTATAGCACGAACATCAAACTCAAAACTCTGTAGTGTGACCATGATACAGCACTTTGCCTTTACATACACTACATAATGTAAAGCACCAGCAAAAAGTACAATAGTTATAAGTCCAGTTGAAAGAACATTAAAAGACGAGAGAAAAACTGTGGAGGAAGCTCACTGCAGAGCTACGAGTACAGTTTCTCATCAGAAAAGATTAAAGGATTCAATAACATCAGATCTTCCCCCACTAAAAAATGCATGCTTAAATTATTAAAAAAGGGATAAAAAAAAAAAAAAGATAAGAAATTGAATAGGAATACATCAACCAGCAAGACTTCAGATAGACCATGAAAAGCCACTGATTTTAACAGAAGCATCCTGCACTTCAAAATGATATCTTAAAGCCATGACTCATGACTGCAGTTTCATTAATTTAAGGCAACACTCAAAGCCACAAGATCAGAAGAGCCGATTTTACATGACATTAAAGGGTTAAAAAAATATGAATCTATTTCATCCTTGGAAAGCAACCTGATAAGTGGTGAGGAGTGGCTGCTCTAGAGGACAACTGGGCAGCTTCATTTCTACTCTTACTGCAAACACCATCCATTCTTCCAGTAATGATCCATGTAAAAAAAGCAACTTTATTTCATTTCAAATGATGACTTGAGGTTTGGCTCCAAACAAGCATCATCACACCCATATTCATAGTTTTCTGTGCTGTAAAAAAAAAATTACCAACATGCATTGTTTTTCTCTCACACATTACCATCCCATCTTATTAAGCCTGCAGGGATCATTTGTGTTCAACATTAAAGTGCAAAACAGGAAAACACTGGACAAGAACTATCCAGACCAGTCTTTTCACCCTGACTAACTTCTAAAAGCCCCAAAGAAATAACTAGAACAAGGTCTCAGAAGGTGCTGATTACTTTTCTATTACATCACAGGTCTAATAAAAGATTTACCCCAACCTCACCCACTACCTTGTGTACTTTTTTAATCCTTTATTTTTAATAAAATATATTCTACATAGAAAATATTACAGTATAGAAAGTGTAGTAAATGTATGGATGAACAGAAAAAATAAAAGGTAACCTGACTTCTGGGCTACATCACAGCATTCATTAATTCACCAAACCACCTGATCCTACTAGAGTTGTAGGGAACAAAACCATGATCATTCTCATTAATTAAAAGAAGTGTTCTTAATAGAGGACACAAACGTTCAAGGTGATGAAAGTGATGAAAGTGAAGAAAAACTATTTTAGAAATTTGACCCTATTTGGATCAGTTTCAGTCTGGTGATTACAACGATGATTCTACAAAAATCCTACAAACATTCAATCACTCGCTCAAAATATTGTGCTAAAGAGAATTTTTGACACATGTATAAGCCCAAGAAAGCACAATAGGGTGAAATCAGAAAAACGACAGCAGTGAGTAAACTCAGAATACAGAATACTCCCACTTGCAACATGATGTAACTGTTGAATTATCCCCCTCCTTCAAAACATCGGACCTGAATTATTTTACTTCCTGCACATTTTAAGTACACTACAACTGTGCCAAATCTCAACAACATGTCATGTCATGTCATTTTCTGAACCGCTTATTCCTAATTAGGGTCGCGGGGAGGCTGACGCCCATCTCAGCCGACTCTGGGCGAGGGCAGAGTACACCCCGGACAGCTCGCCAGGCCATCGCAGCACATCCTAAAATATACAATTGAATAAGTAAAATTGTCTCCCCTGCAAAACATCAGACCCAGATTATGCACATCTGGACGTGCACATCTTCAGGTGCTACACTATAACTGTGTAAAGTTTCATCAAAATCCTTCAAGCAGTCTAGAAGAAGTTGCGCTTGCAAACTTCCATGAACAGATGGGTGGATGTTAAGGACAGAATGATTCCTATATGCACCCAGCCCCCATTTTGTTTGTTTGCAAGAAGGAATAAAGACACTGCTTCAGTACCATTTGCAGTTCTTAAAAAAGCCTCCAAAATGAGACGACATAATCACACCAGTGTGACGCATTCAGTCTTCGAATGCAGCCCTCAAAGGATGCAGCACAGGAATTGAGATTCTGCAATAAAGTCTCTTGGGGTTGCAGATTTGCATATCATAAAAGACAGAACTGCTGTCCTTGACAGAGATCTGCACCCTCAGTATGCCCTTACAGTTACTGCTGTTTCCTTTTTGCTCTCTATATCACCACTGAAACTTACATAAAGTTTACAGACAGGATCTGTAATGTTAGTGTAGCTTTAACAAAGTTGACATCAGTTTGATGTTTTGATAACATTATTCTTTTTTTCCACTACAAACTTCATACAAGTTTTACAAAAAAAATTTTCCCTCCTATGTAGTGTCAAATTATTTTTAGCAAAACATAACTTGGGGAATTTGTTCTTGGCAATTAAGAATCACACATTTCCCAAGTTGTAATTTGTTGTTTAACCCACCTCATATTGAGCCTTGTTCCTGCTACGTACTCAAATTGGGTGGATACAATAAGAACTTGTATAGCATAACAGGATCGCAGTACAGACTGATAAGGACGTGACATGGTCTCCATATATGTGGAGAACTTTGGACATGTTAAAAAAAATTTAGTGCCAATGTGGTCAAATCAGGATGCAGTAATGAACTAGATCGCAACTATCACTGAGAACCACGGTCTGGCTTAAGTACATAGACACTAAAAAGCTGTAAACCAGAATTTCAAAGACAACGCATAACATAGACTTTCAAGGTGTGAGGGTAAAAGATTAAATTTAACTGTGACCTTGACCTTGAAGTAATGGCCAAGCCATACCTAATGTTATAAGTATAAGCCCAACCATATAGAAAATATAGCCTGGACAAGCTTCTTTCTTTTTAGAAAGGTCAAAGGTCATGGCCCAGACAAGGTACATATTAAAAATAGAATTGTTTTTGACAATAACCTGCAAGTCTGTAAAGTAAAATAAAATATGTGAACAAAAGACTGATTATCATTCGCTGGTATTTCTTAGAAAATCGATCATTTCAATCGATTAATTTCTCTTCGGCAATTTCCGTGACCACTTGGTGCGTGACTTCTTTTTAGTGAACCACCAGTACAGCAGACTATTTCCGGTTAGCATTGTTTACAGACTTGAGCAGGATCATGCAGGTTTGTGCTTACTTTATTATTATTATAATTATGTCTTATTGTAGTGCCATGGGCTGCAATAATGGGACTGGATCTGGTAATAGTTTTTATCAGAATCCTTTATCCATAAGCGTTGTGAAAAGTTTGGGGATGTGTTTGAGGAAGAATAGACTGAGGAAGGATGCTGTACCAACTATTCGAACAAACATTGCAGTAGTGAAGCTTTGGAGAAAAGGAGAAGGCTGGAGGTAAATTTGCTCTAATGTAATAAATAGATATCTACTATAATCTACATCCACAGCATAGCCACAGAGCTAGATGTAGTGCTCAGCAGACAATAACACCTGTATGGGTTACTGTAGCAATGTACATGTTTCACAGTTTGTTACTTATAAGTTATATTAGGACTGAATGGAGGCCTCTGGTTTTCGATACAAAAACTTTACTATAATACAATAACAGACCATAAATACCTGGGTTTTCCCATGTGTATGTCTTGTATTTCCCTTATTTATTTTAAACTCGGTGTATGTCTATGTAGTGTTTGATTCCAACACTCAACGCAGTGCTTACATGATACCCGTTTACCAACAGCTGCGCACAGACGTAGAAAGAACACAAACGAAACATTCCACATATTATTCACTATTAGCAGCTAATAATGTTGGACCCAATCTATGTATAGCCACGCCTGCCCAGTATTTTTTCTGCTGCTTTGATCGGCTGAATTTATGGCGAGGTTGATGGCGGTTCTTAATGTTCTAGGTGACATATCCCAGTGTAAACAAATTGGAAAAATATTCACTTTTCTGGTTAAGGAAGCTGAAATACAAATAGTTGTACCTTGCTTAGTGAGTGCTTCTCTCAGTGTTGGAGTGATCATCTCCCTCCTCTCCTCCTCAGGATCATTCTTCTTCAATCCGTTCAGTTTGGACAGTCTTCTCAGCTGAGACGAGTCCTCCTCCACTTGTTTCTGCAGCACATTAATACATACACGCAATCACTCATTCCCTTCACTTCTGGCAATAACAATGTATTGATGAAATCTAGTGTATTATCTTCACCTACATGCAGCTTTACATCGACTGTGGATGAGACTAATTAATATTAGAGATGCACCAATAAACTGGGTAGACCAGAGACCAGAACGTTTTCAGTGTTCCTGCCCTGTCCGGATATTGGCCGGACAGTCTCACATATTTTCGATTCTGACCTGGTGCATATGGGGCCGGTGCAGTCAATAACATCACAGCTATGTGCACACATTTTGCCACAGGCTAATATGTAATGAGTGTGGATGTTCAACGTAAATGAAGAAGACAAAGGTTGCAATTAGTAATGTATGCAATGCAAAAGTAAACCATAGGAAAACCGCCACAAAAAAGTTTGGAAAAATTATTATTCATTGTAATAATATTAATGATAGTTGCAATATGCTACTATTTATTATTATTATTATTAAAAAAAGTGTGAGTCTTTTTTTTTTTTTCATTTCTTTATTAACCAAACTAAATATTTTCTAGTATCCGATTGGTGGACAGCCATCAAATAATTCTTGGTATCCTTCTACGATCCGACTTATCCATCCCTGGCCTCAGATAGGTTGAATAAGTTGAAAATAGTTTCAATAAATAATAAAACATTCATAGCAGTCAACTTTAAAGAGACATGGACAATTAATCAGAAGATAAAACCTTCAGCCTCAAAAAAAAGTTGTTTTTTGTATATGCTGTCAATTACAGATAGTTCAAAAGAAAATCGGAATAAGTATACATCTGTACAGGCAGATCCCATGTACAACATTTTTTTTACAAAAAAAATTAAATTGTAATCACTGCATCTCTATCTAATATAAGAGTGATACCAGTATTATTACTGACATACAGTATGTGCTAATAAAGTATTTTAATACGATTAATATACAGAAAACCTTCTACAACTAAATGTAACATGTACAAGTAGCCTCACACCTGATGTGTTTCCACAATTTATTGCTTAATTAATATTCCAAGCAGCAGGTCAGTGCAGTTTCTACTTCCTAATCTATGCTTAATTATCTCAGGCCAAAAAAAAATAAAAAAATCACATCAAAAAGCAATACTCTGAAATGAAAGGGAAAATGGAAAGACTATTAGGCAGAGATGAAGGCGTGAATATTTCATAATGGTTAATAAAGAATGCAAACAATAGTTCTACGTCTGAAGCTGATGAATATCTTTTAAAGAGATCTAACATGCAACACAAAGCTGCTTGTCAGCGAGAGTAACTGGCACTTTACAAGATGCTTCTAAGCCTTCTATCACATTGAGGTAGGACACTGCTATTACAGTGATAATAAACAGAGACTCATACACACAATGGATCATGAGCTGATTGTGGCTTCACTTGTCTGCTCTTCAAGAAAACAGCTTTGTTTTGTGCGAGCTGGACAGGACCGTCTGCAACATGTCTTTGTACTCTGACTGTGTTCACCAGCTTCATATAGAGACAGCGGGTGTGCAGATTCATTGGATACGACACACGAGTCAGTTCTTCAACATTCCAGAGTGGATAAACCACTAACCAATTTCCTATAACAAAACAACTCTGTGCATCTTCATGGCATTGCAATCACATAGAAAACTGACAGACAGGTTGGCTTTAAGGATGCGATGGTACAGTTAACCTGTTGCTCAAGTCAAGTTGCTTTCATTGCTATTTCAACGGTAAATACTACCATACACAGATCAAATGAAACAACACTCTTCCAGGACCATAGTACGACAAATTAAGACAGGTGTACAAAAACAAAGTGCATGTGAGCTGTGTGTGTGAACATTGCAAAAAAAAAAAAAAAAAACAGGACAGCTGGCACAAACAGATAATACAGTGCAGACCGGTGCCTAACAGGCCTTTGGGACATGCTGAGGGTTTTATGGTTTCTTATTTTTGTATTTATTTTTACACGTATTTAATTGTTTTTCTGTTTTAGTCGTGTGCACTTCACTTTTGTAGCAACTGGTGTTGCTTTTTAAAGTGCTTTATGTATAAAGGTGGATTGGATTGGATAATACTGCCAGGTCAGAGGTTTGGATTTGCACGGAGTGGGCAAAATTGTAATAAATTTAAGCCGTTTCAGTCTACACAAGCTACATGAACACATCAAGTCACACTACGAGGGCATGATGTGTACTTGCAGGAATTTTTTTTGCATCCAAAGTGAGTGACACAGATGCCACTTCACGCATATCTGCTTGTGGGGCTAATAGAATTAACATACTCTAGCACGTTTTATTACAAAAAAAGAGCAATTATAGAGATGACAACATGATGCGTCTGTGTGACCTTATTCCATTGCATCGTCATATCTACGATACTCCAAGTGCTATATGTTCCGTAGTATGTGAGTGAATTAGCAGTAATAAAAGTATGCATTTCTCCTCAGTAGCCATATTTCTTTCTACTGAAGATGTTACTCAACACACTGCTGTCCCTTGCTGTGTGAGCGGTGTATCGCACAGCGTACCGACAGACGCGCATTCTGTATGTAATTAAAATATGTGAGTTTGCATTGCATTTAAAACTGCATTTGCATAGCTTGCGTGGACTATGAATCAGCTCTTAGCGTACGCTATGTGTCAGAAGGACAGTATGGTCTCAGTATCTTTAATAATTCATTCGCCGAACCACTCAATTCTACTAGGGTTGCGGGGAGGCTCGGGCTTCCCCCAGCTGTCTCTGGGTGACGGCTGGTAAACCCTAAACAGCTCGCCAGTCCATTTCAGGGCCAACACACACAAACAACCATTCACACTCACATCTAGGGGCAATTCAGAACAGATAAGTCTAGTATGCATGTCTTTGGACTGAAGGAGGAAACTAGAGTAACCGGAGGAAGCCCACTCAAGCATGTGGAGAATATGCAAGCTTTACACAGAAATGCCTTCACTGAGCCCATGACTCAAACCCAGGACCTCCTCGCTTTAAGGTATACGTGCTAACCACTATACAACCATGCCACCCATCAGTATCTTTAGTTAAGGGGAACAAAAACACATTCAAAATAATTGCCTGAGGAAAAATAAAATTATTAAGGATTATGGATGACTGTATTCCACTCAAGAGTGGGGGAAAAAAACTTAACATTTAAAAGCTCTTCTTAGTTTTGATAACCTGTAGGTGCTCAATGGGTACATACTTGTACAGACATCACTGAATGTAAAATAATACAGTGAAACATCCCTGTATTTTGAGACTTGGAGCACAGCTGCATGAGACTCTATTTGTGTTGATGAGTGAACACTCCATGCTTCGCCTGAAAGGATTACAGCCAGGTGATGGCGACATAAATAAGACGTTAGAGGTGCTTCCACTCGATTAGCCAACAGTGGCAAAGAAATGTTTGCAGGGTGTACTTAATTTGTTTTACGGTCTTCTGAACCCCGTTATCGTACTGAATGTTGAATCATTAATGTTCTCACACAGCGGATTTAAAAGATGGTGATGCCTTTATAAAGCTGTTGCTCTCAGTTTCGCTAGCGCTCACCACTGTTAGATTTTTCAAGCACTGGAACGACAGAATACTTCAGATTGTCGCCAAAATGTTGACCAACAAACTGTTGATCTTGTTAAGAACACAATGTCAGTCAGTCAGTCACTTTCTGAACCGCTTAATCCTAATTAGGGTCGCGGGAAGGCTGGCGCCCATCTCAGCCGACTCTGGGCAAGGGCAGAG
>JAQMYF010000013.1:24120784-24133022 GCA_030014195.1 Neosilurus mollespiculum | reverse complement strand
GTGTGTGTGTGTATATATATATATATATATATATATATATATATATATATATATATATATATATATATAATTAAATCTGTCTTGATGAACTTTGCTTGATTCTTTTTTAGTAAGTATAAAGTCTTACCTGTAGGTGACTAAAAATTGACACACGAACCCCATCAGAAGCAGAATTACAGTCACATATAGCTTAAATTTCTCATATTCATCTTTGTAAGCAGTCCTACAGTAAAATAACAGAAAAAAAGATGATTACATGCAATAAAATATTTATAACTATAATGTAATAGCTGAATTTAAAGTCAGTGTTGTCAAATAAGTATTCAGTGTTTATAATTCTTTCTTATGAAACTAGAGATCTAACGGTGACTGTGCTGAAATTTTTAAATCTACTTATGAATTATATGATCCATTTTCAAATGTAACTACTCCCACCTAGAGGTAAGATTTATGTAATTCTTCCTACAGCAGTATTTCTTTTCAGGAGCTGCTGTAAGAACTTAAAGGACCATGAAATACTGCTATGGAGAAGTTACTGGATTTCTGGGACTAGGACAAATAGGTCCTAAGTGAAGGTCCAGTCTGAGAACGGTTTGGAAGACCCCTATGAACGAAGTAATTTCCAGGACTCAGTTTCCCTTGCCCGGACGCAGGTTACCGGGGTCCCCCCTGGAGCCAGGCCTGAGAAAGGGGCTCGGAGATGAGTGCCGGGTGGTCGGGCTTCTTCCCATGAAGCCGGGCCAGGCCCAGCCCAAAGAGAATACATGGGTCCACCCTCCCACTGACCCACCACCTGTTGGAGGGTTTATAGGAATCGGGTGCGATTGAGCTGGGTTCTGTCAGACCGATCTTCTATAAACACACACACATATACATGTATACACATGTATACACACACAGTATGTGTGTGTGTGTGTGTGTGTGTGTGTGTGTGTACTACTTACTTTAACTGCTTGCTTGGAAGATTGACATTCACATTCCCAAGCACAAGACTGAGATATAACCTTTAGAAAAGACAAAAACAACAAGACTAAATACTAAATATTTAGAACTGATCACTGAAGAAAACATGGTGTATATTCACTGTATCATCCTGTGATATTGCATTACCCATTTTTCTTAGGAAGGAAGGCCTCCATCTGAAAGAAAATGGCAGGCCTCTCCTGAATGTGTCCCTTAATCTCTTCCACACATTTTGTTTCCTCTTCAGTTGATCCTTTACTACACCTGAAATGAGGTTTAAATGTTCCTTGCGGTGTAAATTACGGACACTTGTACGCAGCATGTATATGAGCTTGTGCAAATTAGTGCAATAATTATGAATAAGATGTGAGAGTGGAAGACAGTCAACATGAACACAACTGTGAATGCTTTAGCACTGAGAGGTGTCTTCATGAATTATAGAGCTTTTCACAGAATTGGAAAAAATAGAACGTAAATAAATTCACTCCTCACATCTTCAGAGACTGAGACATGTCCTTTAAGGACTTCCTCTGGCGAGTTATAGAGGCAGTGAAGCTGTTCTGGAGCTTCGACACTTCATCCAGTTTCTGCATATAAAGCCAATGGGTCTCCTGAGAGCAAGAGAATGAAATGTTTTAATTAACAAACAGCTGTTAATGTTTTCAATCTGCATTCTAATTAACAAAGAAAGTTAAAGCACTTAACCAGAAAAAGTTATTTCAATGAAATGTGCATCGTCTTGCAATTTAATAAGGCATACAGTATGCTCTGCATGAAGAAACTTAAAATAGTACGGGGTAAAAGATCATGGAATCTGGAAAGATTCACTCATTTTGGATAACCGGGTAGAAATACTCTGAATTATTTCAGAAATACTCTGAATACATCTTAACTTTAATCTTTATCTAGTATTCCTTTGCATTTTAACCGCAATTTTGGATCATGTTTTAGAATGTGTATATAGAATTTATCGGGCCGTTGGTGTAGTGGTTAAGGTGCTGGGCTCATGATCAAGAGGTCATGGGTTCGAATCCGCATTAGACTCCTACTGGGCTAAGACCCCTGGACAAGGTCTCAACCACAAGTGTGCCTCTGTCCACCCAACAGCTTAAATGGGTACCAGTAAAAATAGTGGGATGGTAACCTGCAACAGGAGTTGAACCCCTAGTTCACACAACAGACACCAGGATAAGCTCCGGATGAGCCACTAGGCTCTGGTGTAATATTCCATACACCAGGTCCCTTATTCCTCTCAGCACTTTTTCCTATAGTTGCCATCACACAGTGTGTGATGTCCTCCGAGTACCTTATAACCACTAAAAGCCCATTACTGCACAGATTACTATCCAGTACCAAGAGTGAAAACTCATAGATAAAGGAAGTAGTGATGAGTGAAAGCTATGCAAGTCTGTACCCACCAAAGGGTTCAGGAAGTTTAAGGGGTTCAGTAGGTTATTCATATTCTCATGCACTCCATGAATCAAACCCTGAATCTACAAATAAATATGATTATTCTTGGTCCCTTATCCTCTCCTACTTATCACTCAGGAATATGGGATCAACCTCAGTGAAACTCTTTACAGGGCTTGTAAGTCGTGGACACTCTTTAATATGTTCTGCCTCAGTTTCAGTGCCGATTTTTTTCCAAAATGAGGTTTGTTTTTTTTATATACTGAGTTTAAATGTGCAGAGGTTGAATGATAACAGCATGTCTGTCGTTTTCTTATATGCTTTATATTTTCATTCTTGACTTGAAATCTACTCAAAAATTACAAGTGGTTCAAAAAAAAAACTCTCCTAATGGTTTGATTCAGTCTGTGGTGTGTTGAAATAAATATGCCATGTAACCCTTGCTGGTTAGATTTGAACCAAAATCAAGTGGGGTAAAAAAAAAAAAAAAGCATGAAGTCAGACTGGATCAGTGTGTTTAATATCTTGTTCCATGTTCAGGGTGGTCTTGGGATGTGCTGGAGAAGACTTTATGGAGTGGTTTGATTTTTTCCTCTTCAATTCAAGACGTCGGTCAGAAATGAACCCGACACTGGATGGAAATAAATGTTATGTTGCTTAAGTTTGTTGAAACAATGGCACTGAGATGTTGTGCTGGAAGCAATGACAATGGCGGAACAACAACATATTCGTGTGTACTTCAGTAAATCGGCTTGTGGCATTCTTGAATGAGACTAATGCTTTCACATAAAACGTTATATTACATATTTTGATGGTGCTGAATCTAAATATATCACCTAAAATGACTACTGATTATTCAATATCTGACCAAAATCCACCATTTTGGATTCGGTTAGCTAAGTAACCCTATACTATGGCTTGTAATACATTTTATGATGTGTAGATTCATTTGTAACCACCAAATGTGGATTGAAGCATAAATAATCACATAAACACCAACACAGTCACACCACAGGGTACCGAGTTAGATCAAGAAACCATGAAAAGAATGAATAAAAGAGTTATCTGTTTAAAGTAATGAAACGTAAAATGTTATTACAAATGGAAGTCATTTAGAGCATGTGTGATGTGTGATGGAGCAATGTGATGTCATTTAGGGCACTCAAAGCCGATTTAAGGTATTTTGGTACTGAATGAGGGGGTGCCATCTTCACGGGGGTCCGTGCAGTAGGGTTACTGGCGAGCCAAGTCAAAGATTCTTTTTAATCCTTTTTTGGAACCCTTTCTTCATATTTTCAATGTGTCCCCAAAATGCTATAATTGAAAATGCAATATATTACTTCCCCTCACCAGCCACCACCCCCACCACCACCACCACAACCATCAGTAACATGAAATCTTACCTGAAGTTGTTGGAAATCCTTTTCCAGACTCTTCCAGTCTTGCAGGACTGCTGTTAGTTTGGAAGACATTTTTTTCTGAGCCAAATGACACAGAGATGAGGGTGAGGAGCAATCAGGGTAATGTGGAGGATTATTTAGGACAAACTGTTAATCTACTGTAGAGTTGTTCTGAATAAACCTGCTTCAGTGATTGTAATAGAGGTGTGTGCGATCTGTTTATGACTGGGAATGAACTTTTTGAACTTTGACTGTTACATAGTTGCTGACCTTTGGGACACTTGTGTCTGGAGTGCAGTACATGTTATAGCTTTATGATGTATCTGCTTAAACGTTTACCTTTAAGAGTAGAGTTTTACTTTTATGTACAAAATGGGCTCTTACATCACCAAATGTCCAATGTTAATAATGAATAATTATTTTAGAGTAAAGTCTTTGTGCCAGATACACTGCCGTTAATTGATATACATGAATACAATGATCTGCTGTGTTATATTGGGTAATAGAACAGTTATAAAATAAGTCACACAGTCGAATAGCAATTTCATAATATCATATCATTCATTGGGTGCCATGGTGGTGTAGTGCTTGGCATGTCTGCCTCACAGCATGAAGATCCTGGGTTTAAGTCCTGGGCTTGGTGAGGAGTTTGCATGCTCTCCCTGTGCTCCACCGGGTGCTCCGGTTTCCTACTACAGTCCAAAGACATGCACATTAGGCTAAACGAATATTCTTGATTCCCCTAGGTGTAACAAGGTCACTTAATTTTATAGTTATTTTATTACACATGTCCTTGATAAAAAAATTTTAAATAGTGTTTTTAAAAGGTCTTGCATGCCCTGAAATGTGCATAAAAAATAGGTGTGGCTCATCTACATACAGTTTTCAATTTTATAAAGGATTAGAGATTAAATAATTACACTTGCCAGGAGGTAATATTTTCCTGTTAATTTGTTGGTTAGATTGTTAGCTTGCTTATTTGTTTGTGAGTAAGATCAAAAAGATATGAATGGACTTGGATTTTTTTTCTAGAGTAGAGTGTACAAGTAACATGATGGGATCATGTTGAAAATAATTCCCGAAATCCACAAAAATGCCAATTGTATAACATGTGCCAAAATGTTCATCAGACACCAACTAGGTGAAGGCATGTCATTAAATTTTAAGTAAATAAAAGCACTTCCAATGATCTACAGGCGGTGAGTGCCGTAGCTGAAAGTGCACATCAAGCTCTCTCTGTACTGAAAAAAGAAGGGGATGTGACAAATTAAATCCTTGAATTAAAAAAACAAGTGTATAAATAAATATAATGCTTTTGGGTGTTTATTATTGTCATTGTTACCATCATTACTTTTACTGTTATTATATTCTTTAGACTTTTTGTTTAACTATTTAATTAATTTCAGTAACAATTCAGTTACAAGTACTGTTTCTTGTCTTTTTTTTTTATTTTATTTTTTTTACACATTCGAAATAAAGTTTGGACACACCTCCCATTTCAGTTAAAATGAGTGGGTGTGTCCATACTCTCCTTCTCCTGAAGTTATGCTGCAGACCACTGTACCCATAACTATGAAAAGCTTTCTAAAGTCCAAGTTGTGATGAGAGCACAATGGGACGATCATTCAACTTGGAATCATGAACTTGAGCAACATCCAACATGTCTGATTACACTGAGTTAAACAAATTAAATACTACATGTATGGATATAAAATAATATACATTTAAAATAACACTAAGTATATGCATTCATAAAAAAATAACTGAAGTAATTAGGAATTTCTGGTGTTTAATGATTTTAGTATGCAAGTTCTGGTATAGTGACGACCTTCGTTCTTTTAAACATAAACACTAGTCAAAAGTTTGGACACACAAGTAATTACTTATAAAGTTGTTATCAGAATCAGCTTTACTGGCCAAGTGTGTGTACAAAAACAAGAAATTCGACTCCGGTTTAACTTCACTCACTGTACAGGAAAGTTAAATTAGTCAAGCAATATGCATGAATAAAACCACAAGGAAAATTTTCTTCATCAAATATTTAAAATCAACCACAAAAAAAACCAAAAAAAAACCCCAATCCCCTCATTTTTAAAAATGGCCACCTTTCTGCAAAACTGTTAAGTTCAGTTTTCAGATTTAATCGTAATTAGGGTCGCGGGGAGGCTGGTGCTCATCTCAGCAGACTCTGGGCAAGGGCGGGGTACATCCTGGACAACTCTCTAGGCCATCGCATAGCCAAAACACATACAACCATTCACACTCACATTCACACCTAGGGGTGATTGGGAACAGCCAATTAGCCTACTGTGCATGTTTTTGGATTGTGGGAGGAAACCAGAGTACCCGAAGGAAACCCACGCAAGAACGGGGAGAAAATGCAAACTACACACAGGAACGCCCGAGCTGGGAATCGAACCCAGGCCTCCTTGCTGTGAGGCGGACATGCTCACCAGTGCCACCATGCTGCTATTATTATTATTATTACTACACTACACCACCGTGCCACCTCACTGAAAACAACTCATAACAAATGTATGTTCCAGGGATAAAAATCACTTTTTCTATTATTAAATCATCACAAAAATCTTTTCTGAGTTGCTTCCCTCTAGTTCATGAAAATTACAACTTTTACATAATATTAGTTTCTTGATTAACTTTTGTTTTTTGTTTTTTCTCCTTTCATTTATTACATCTTTGGTCTCAGGAACCTTTCATATGACAGGTAATAATTTGGAGAAATTCACTTTGAAAATACCACATATTCAGGAAAAGAACAAAACTCTAGGAAATTCACCATGAAATTCTCTCCTATTACAATATTATCACATCTGTTCTATAAAAACATCTGGGCTAGAAACTGAATCTAAAGAATTGAACAGAATCTTTTTTTTTTTTTTTTTTTTTCTATTTTGTGTTTGCTTCCCAATAACAAATATATTACATCTTCACGGTTGTGTAAATCAAGTTATTTAAAAAAAACAACCCATAATATCCATTTTTAATCCAGATTTTAAGGCGACAAAATAGGAAAATGTTAAGGGTTGAATACTTTTGCTAGCCAATGTAGACTCTGTCAGCTCAAACTATTCTCCACTGATTGTTGATCCATTGATTATTGACTGAGACTCACCAAATTGTTTTCTTTCTTGCGACATTCTGAGCAAACTCTTTATTTATTTTGAAAATTCCAGAACATCAGCAGTTATAGAAAGACTCAAACCAGCCTGTCTGGAACCAACAA
The DNA here is from genome assembly GCA_030014195.1 of Neosilurus mollespiculum. Classification (NCBI taxonomy): domain Eukaryota; kingdom Metazoa; phylum Chordata; class Actinopteri; order Siluriformes; family Plotosidae; genus Neosilurus; species Neosilurus mollespiculum. The sequence continues at coordinate 24,126,005 of JAQMYF010000013.1, read as the reverse complement.
TCATGAGATCATGTTCTATAATGATTCTGATGGATGATGTGAACATTACCCAAAGCTGTTAGCCTGTCACCGCATGACTTCTGTTGTGCACTGCTGCCACATGACTGGCCAATTGGATAATTGCATGTAGTCGATAGAAGATGTACAGGAGTTACTAATAACCGATTGTTCCTAATAATAGTGCTCTGTGAGTGTATGTCAGGCTGAAGATAATGTGGAATATTTGGGGGAGGGTGACCTCTAGCAGAATAGCATGGGATTGTCTGGGTAGGATATTACAGATGCTGCCCAGATGGCTTTCAAAGTGAGATCAGAGAAGGGTTCAAGATGTCTTTAGCTAGGATTTATGATCATCTTTAGGACTTTAGTCCTCCTAGTCCACCAGGTAGTACATTGTGTTACCCTGCTGCTTGGAGGCAAGGAACTCTTAGGAACTGTATGCTGCCTGGCCCTCATTCTTTGATGACGGTGGCAGTTCAACTCTGTTCACCTGATTGAAAAATTCTGTTGACAGACATCTCACTGCAGACAGCTTGTTCTTTTGCATCCACAGCTGTAATATGTGAGATTTCACTCAGAGGCACAGGAGTTGTTGCTTTTCCAGAATCCACTAAAAATGGGCTATTTTATGCCTGTTGAGGATTTTGTGAAAGTTCTAGGTACACTAGGTATTTGGTAAGTGGATGCTTAATTCTTCCAAAATTTTGGGCACATTAGCCATGGAGAAACTTCCTGACTTTCTCATTCAGACATCCAGGCCTACCATTAGACTGTGGGTCAAATCCTGAGGAAAGGCTCAATTTGCAGGACCAGCAGATCGATTAATGCACCACCATGTTGAACTCACTGGACGTCTTTGGTGGAGGGGAACTTTTTGCATTGTAATGCTGCAATCCACTGGTTTCTATTACAAGCTTACTGTAGAAAGACTCTGCTGATCCATCATTATTGTGACACCCAAGAGCACTTCATAAGCATACCATGGTTTTTTAATCAGTAATCCAGCCACTGTTTGTTTCTGTCAGCATGGTGGCAGACTTGAACATGTTATGAGGTTACATGCAAAATCACTGACTATAGTTTTAGAGCCTGACCATTTTAATTACATTTTTAATGACAATTCACCCATTATCCATGCCGTTATCTAGCAGGATCATGGAGGAATTTAAAGGTAATCCCATCTGATTTCAGGTGAGTGGCAGGATGCACCCTGAATAGCTCACTACTGCAGAGCAGACACACATTCATTCCCATTGTAACAACTCTCAGGTCCAGGCTACTGAAGACTGAAAGACATGCAGACAGTTCACTCTGTTTACTTACGTTCCAACTTAAATAAAACTAGTTATCTGTTATCTCACTCTGAGACAGACCAGTTCTGCTGGTTGTACCTGACTCCTTTGGCCTGCAGAGGGTGCTCAGTTATGCCATCACTGCTACACATACATTCCCAATTACAGGCAATTTAGAATAGCCATTTGACCTAATGCATGGGTGCCCAATCATGATTATAATCGGAGTAAGTCTTCAGGAAGGTAGATGTGAAGGAAAGGAGTTGAGCATTAGGCCAGGGGTGCCCAGTCCTGTTTCTGGTGATCTACCTTGCTAAAGATTTTAACTCCAACCCAGCCTATTTCAGCTGACACTGAGAAAATGCAGGGAACACCCTAAACGCCTCACCACACCTTCGTAGGGCAATACACACATAACCATTCAAACTCACATCCACTGGGGCAGCGGTGGCCTGGTTGTAGGGTGCCGGATTACTGATCCCAAGGTCAGGGGTTCAAGCCCCAGTATCAATGGGTTCTCACTGCTGTTCTCCCCAGTGCAGCTAACAGGGTGGCCATGTCTCTCACTGTCTATGGTGAGAGGCATGTAAAAGAACCATGGCTGATTTTCGTCAAGCTTGATTTTCGTAGGCTGCATGTTTCTGCCCTGCGAGCACAATTGGCCTGGCAAGCTGTCCAGGCTGTACTCTCCCAGAGTTGGCTGAGATGGACGCCAGCCCCCCCTTCAGAAAATAAATGAACTAACATCCACACCTAGGGGCAATTCGGAACAGCCAATTAGCCTAATGTGGGTGTCTTTGGACTGTGGGAGGAAAACGGACTACCAGGACCCAGGACCCAGACTCGAACCCTTCTTGCTGTGAAGGTGACCACTACGCCACCATTTGCTATTTGATTCAGTTAATTAAAAAAAAAATAATTGAGTGTCGGAAAACAAATCTTCAAGTACGGTAAACTGTATATCACTAGGGTGTTATCACTAAATTGCTAGTCGGTTTATTATAAGTAGGCCAAAGGTATCAGTAAATACTTAGATTGTAGTGGGTTTACAAACAGACAGCTCATTTGGAGGACTGTAAACATGACCAGGAGAGAAACTGAGCCTTTTTTCTTTTTTTTTCTTTTTTTTATGTATGTATTTATTTATTTATTTTGGTCAAACAATGAGGTCATCATATGTACAAAACGTAATAATAAGTGGTTTTCTAAAGCTATATCCTCAACACACCTACACCAGGAGGAATGTGGTTCAGAATGAATGTATTATGTTAAGAGGCTTAAAATGTGCGCTGCTGATTGGCTGCTGGAAAGCTGTCAAACGTTTCAGCCATTCGGTGATACCCGTGTCGTTTTTTTGCGCAGCCAATCAGAACTCGCGAGGAAGAAAACAACAAAAGAGCCGGAGACCTGAGTGAATCCGGGTGCAGAGTTTTCTGCTGTTGGTACAAAGAAGGAGGTCTGAGTGGAATAACTGAGCGGAATGTGCTGAAAACGAGAGAAAGGCTGAACGGTTAGGGGGATATTGTGAGCTCGGCGGTGTTTTTGCTCGGTAATAGCCCGGGGTGACGTCGTCCAGCGGCGGTGGGAGCAGATTAGCCGCCGGTGTGTTTTGGCCTCCGAGCTAGCAAGAATCCTTGTCACTTGAGTGTCTCCTTGGTTACCTGAGTGTCTCCTTGGTTACCGGTCACGCGGTGCTTTATTTATATCTTTACATTCTTTGGGGTTTTGTTCTGTATTGTTATATGTAGTAATGGGCGCTGCGGTGTATGTTTTATCCACGGTCACCGGTTATGTGCTCACATCCGCATTGTTGCTGAAATGTCCCTCGTTGCTGCATCGCCGGAAGCGAGAGACGTTCCGCAGCCGCCACATCTCCCACCGCGGCGGTGAGTCTGACACCCAGTCCTGGGAGTGACCCCCATGGTCATGCCATGTCCCAGAACCGTGGACCTGCTGCACTGCTATCAGCCTTCAGGCCTAATAAAACCTTTAACCTGTGTGTCTGCTTTATCTATTGATACCGTGGTGCAATTCCCTTCTGATAACACCTGCTCCCTGCACTGCTCATGAGTGATGAGTGTGTTCTGGTCTTCTGTCCCCTTCCACAGGTGCAGGTGAGAACCTGGAGAACACCATGGCAGCCTTCAGGCAGTGCGTCACCCTTCTCTCTGATTGCATGTGTATATATATGAGTGGAGACATGTTAATGTTAGTGCGTGTGTTTGATTTTAGTGGTTGTTAACAGGGGAATTCACTTTTTGTCTCGGTGACTCGCTTGCTGGAACTCTTAACCCTATACCAGGGTCGCAGGAAGGATGGTGACTATCACAGGCGACACTGAACTGCTCGCCAGATCATTGCGTGGCAAAACACACACACACACACACACACACACACACACAACCTTGCACACTCACACCTAGGGTGTATTTGGAACAAGCAGTATACCATAATTCTTCTTTTACTCCAGTCTGTATATGTCTATAGGAGTGGGATCTGTCTGGCTGGCTGTCTGTCCATCACACTTTAGTTTCCGGACGTTTATTTGCCGTGCGCTGAAGCCGAGGCTTTCAAACTTGCCATGCTGGCTCACTGCTATGAGTGCTAGGATGAGTGTATGTGTGAGTGACCTTTCCGGACATTTTCTTGCTGCGCGCTGAAGCTAGTGCTTCCAAAATCGCTGTGCTTGCTCTGTATTGGCATATAATGAATTGGTCCTTTCGGCTGGAGCATCTGGACCCATGTGGTTTATTTTATTTAATTTTATTTCTAGGCAATCCCTAGGGACCTATATTGATGTAACTGATAAGTGCGTTGACGAAAGACTAAAATAAAAATAATTTTTCGAAAGCATTTTTATAAAAAACTAAACAAAACATAGTGAAATTTATCCTTGCACAAACTATATTGCCTGTCAAAACGAAGGTTGTTCATTCACCTCATTTTCTGAATCGCTTAATCCTAATTAGGGTCGCTGGGAGGCTTTTGCCCATCTCAGCCGTCTACGGGCGAGGGCAGAGGACACCCTGGCCAGGCCATCGCAGGGCAGAAACACGCTGACTGGCTATGCAGCCTACTCTTGACTAAAGTCAGCAATGGTTCTTTGACATGCCTCTCACCACAGACAGAGAGAGACATGGCTGGCCTTTGATAACCCAGTTAGCTGCACTGGGGGGACAGCACACACCCCATTGATAGTGGGGCTTGAACCCCCGACCTTGGAATCAGTAATCCAGCAACCACTTGATGAGTTGTACTCATCATGTTAATATTACCAAGTACAAGGCTACTGTGAAATCCAGTGTCATTACTCTGTTTCTAAATAACCTTTCTTCAGTTCAGACTTGATCTTTAGGTGAGACTGTATGAGGGCGGCACAGTGGCGTAGTGCTTAACACCTCTGCCTCGCTGCAAGAACGTCCTGGGTTCGATTCCTGGACTCGGACATTTCTGTGTGCAGTTTGCACGTCCTCTGTTTCCTGTGCTTGCGTGGGTTTCCTCCGGGTACTCCGGTTTCCTCCCACAATCCAAAGACGTGCACATTAGGCTAACTGACTGTTTCAATTTGCCCCTAGGTGTGGATGTGAGTGTGAATGGTTGTGTGTGTTGGCCCTGTGATGGTCAGGCGAGCTGTTCAGGATATACCCCACCGTGAATAGGCTCCAGCCTCCCATGACCCTAATGATAGGATTAACTGGTTGTATAATAAAAATGAGGGATTATGGATGAATCTGTTACCATTTCAAAGAATCCTTCACACATCTGTCAAAAACTGAAAGCTAAATTTCTACGATTCTTTGATGTGTGGCTTCTCTTTGATTCTTATTTTATTAAACCTTTACATGTTTACTATCAAGCTGTCCAGGGTGTACTCTGCCCTCGCCCAGAGTCGGCTGAGATGGGCGCCAGCCTCCCCGCGACCCTAATTA
>JAQMYF010000013.1:24090752-24108378 GCA_030014195.1 Neosilurus mollespiculum | reverse complement strand
CATATATATATATATACACACATACACACACACACACAAAATCTGTGCAGCAACATGGAACATGAACTCGTTAAATGAATAATTAACAAAAGGTGATACATATGAACATTGATCAGCTAGTAAAAGTCGGTGCACGGGAAAACTCGTAGATGTAGAATAGATGTAGAATAGATGTAGAATGTATAGACCACACAAATACTCAGTGAATACGCCACACAACTATTCAGATTTTGCATAATGATGATAATAACAAATACATGGACACTTGAATTTCACAGCTTTGAAAAACATGTCAGGCAGCACGGTGGCGTAGAGGTTAGCATGTCCACCTCACATCAAGAGGGTCCTGGGCTCAGTGAGGATGATTCTGTGTGGAGATTGTTCTTTCCGTGTTTGTGGGGGTTTCTTCTGGGTACATATGGACATTAGGTTATTTGGCTCTAAATTGCCTCTAGGTGTGAGTGTGAATGGCTGTGGGCGTGTTGCCACTGTGTTGGTTCTTACTGATTTACCTCGCCTTCATCCAGTGTTGGCTGAGATAGTTTTACAAAAATAGCTGAGGGCCACATCGCTAAATTTAAAGGTGATTGAGGGCCGAATAATCACTGAACATCTATTCTAAATGGGCTTAACAGCGACAAGCTAGCATGCAATCTTTCTTGAGTCATGAATGACTAGCTGTTTACTTGAAATAGGCTGCTGCCACCTAGTGGAAGGTTGAAGGAATTAGGTTTTATGGTAACGATGAATGCAAAGAATGTACGATAATCATATTCTTTGAAAGCTCTTGTGGGAAACATAAAATGAGGAGGCGGGCCAGATTTGACCCGCGGGCCAGAGTTTGACACCTATGTTTTGGACCATGTGGCCACATTTCTGACAGAAAGGTTCTGGAGTTACTGTTGATTTATTTTAGTTTATTGCAGCAGAAATGTTTAAATTTTCAGCAAATGTGTGCTGTTTTTATTTGTTCTTATATATATTTTACTATATTTGTTTTTATATACTTGACGGTGAGATCTGGTGACTACCATAGCATATTATATAAAGGATTTTCATACTCATGAAAACATTCCACAAGACCTGGTACTTGTAGATGGTGTGAGATCATTTGTGACCCATCACACCAAAGTGGGTAATAAGTTGGAAATTATTTAACATTTTGTTGAACTTTAAACATAATTCCTGGCAAGTTACTCTAAAACTAGAAGAAAAAAAAATTTAGAAATGTGTGTCATTTAAAACTTATATTTGATATCAGCTACAGAGTGGTACCAATAACCCAAAACGAATACTTTCTGACTTAAAACCCACTTTGCTGTGATGGGTCACATTTTAGAACAAGAAAATCCCCTATCAGGATAGATATGTCTCATCGTTGGAGAAGATCAGAAATCTTATATTCATTTAAATTCTTTTTTCCTCTAAGCTCCAAGCAGAGCCAAGACTTTCCAGCAACAGACCAACTGATTTTTCCTTTTACCCATTTATAACTAGGGATTGGCAGTGGAAACTGGGTGATGAGTCAGAAAAGGAATTTAGGAAACACAGCAGATAGGATGGTTCAGTGACAGATTTTGGCCATATCACAATGTCATTGTGGAGTCAAGGAGAAACCCAAGAAAGTGCAGCGTTGCCTTCGGGTAAAACAGATGGATATGCTGTGAGATGGATATATGTGGGACTGAAAGTCTTGTTTCTGTTGCTGTGCTGTATGAAACTGTAATGGTTTTCACTTGTAGTGTTGAACTGCTGAAGGTTTGAGAAAAGAAACTCGAAGGCAATGCGTATCTGAAATAAAAATGTAATGATCCGAAAGTGAAATCATCATGGGTCTTCCTTTCATAATGCTGTGATCGTTTAAACCCATGCCGGAGTCCGTTGCAGATTTGAGCAGTACATCAGTACATTTTCGAGAGTGAATTTGAATAAAATGATTGGAGGGGATTTAATAATCTTCCCAGCCTCATTAACTACATCACATTTTCCCTAATCTCACTTCATGGCTCCATGCTAGCAGATGTGTGTGTTGTGGTGGAGAACCTCTGGGGACAGTACTTAAGTTTTCTTGGCTCCTCAAACATTATAAAATCATTATGAATTTGCCCCATTCAAAATGAATTGCTGATGAAATGGTTGCCATTTTCTCAGTTCTTACAATGGGACGTTATTATCGTAAGAAACACTTGTTTTTCTGTGTGTTGTCTGAGAGCATACTAATGGGCAGCTAATATTTCTGTGCCGAACACCCCAGGATAATATGTCTCTGGAGTGGCTGAAGTCCTGAATTACCCTTGTAGTGGTCAGCTAAGGGCAGACTGGGAACGCATTGGGTCGTCTATGTACCAGTTCGTTTGTTTGTGAATACATCAGTTTGTGTAACTGCATGTGGGAGACTATGTGTGCGTCTGTGTCTGTCTGTGTGTTTGTCTGTGAGCTCTCAGTGGACTCTTTATGCCCACGCCTTTCCTGGGTAACAATAGAGAAAACACAAGAATTGCTCTTCCACTCCGAGCCCACAGATGCATTGATTTCTAGCCTCAGTGCCCTTTGCTGCTTTACATTTACACTTACATATATTTACATTTATTCACTGCACAGATGCTTTTATCTTTACTGTATGTTTCCACAGGCTGACCAGAAAGCACTCTCCGTTTCCACAGTCTGACTCAATTGTTAACCACAGTCATTTTTGTTGGTCTGCTTCTACAGTCTTATTTACTCAACGGACACCAGATTAGGAACTAATATTATACTAAAAGTGGGCAGGACCCCCTTTGCTTCAAAACAACTTCAGGTCTTTTTGGCATGGATTCCACCAGCTGTTGAAAACATTCTCTTGAAATTCTGCACCATTTCACACGACGGCATGGCCACGTTTCTTTACTGGATTCATATCTGGTAGCCATTGAATTGCACCAAACACCAGTTTGCTTGTCACACTGGAAGTGTACTGGAAGTAGCCATTATTAGATGTGCAAATTATTACCATAAAGGGAGGCACAAGATCAGCAACAATACTTCAATGTACTGTGGCATTAAAATGTTTGGCATGAAGAGGCCCCAGTGCCATAAGAAAAACATTCCAAAAAACATTATATCACATCACCAGCCACCATCTACTGTTTGGTCAGATGGATTTTGCCAGTTTGGTCTATGGATCCATGGTGGAGACACCAAATTCTGAGTCCATCACCAAAAATCGTACCAAAAATCCAGATTCATCAGATCAGTTGATTTATTCCAATCTTCACCTGTCCAGTTCTGGTTAACAAGTAACATCAGGTTCCTGTTCTTGTTCAGCAGGATTGAAACCCAGTTTTTTACCCATCATGGTTGGAAAGAGTTATTATTAGAGAAAGAGAGAGAGATTTACTATAACCTTCTTGTCTGCTTGTACCAGTCTGGCCAGTCTCCTCTGAGAATCTCCCGGAGGAAATGCCACTGACTGGATGTTTTTTGCACCGTTTTGTGTAAAGCTGAGAAGCTGGTGTGTGTGAAAATCCCAGAGCAACATTTTCTGACATACTCAAATCAGCCTGTCTGGAATCAACAACCTGCCACAGTCGTATTCTGATGATTGATGTGAACATTAACTGAAGCTCTTGTATTTGTACAAGCAGATGGTTTCGTATTTGTGTTTCCCTCTCGATGTATTTCTGTTTCTCCATCCTTTTCTTTCATATGTCCTCCTGAGACCCAAAAATTAATGTTGTGTATCTTCTCATTTCCTCACACTGCTTCTGTCCCTCACCACCCAACAACTATTGAACTTGATCAATGTGTTTAAACAAGAAGAAGTTTGGGAAAAGAGTAATACCCAGTGGTATCATATGAGGATTTTACAAGAACATACATACAATATTGTTGGGAAAAATATGATGTTCTCATAAGAGGACATTGGGGTCTCAAGAGGATATTGTGTCTCTGTTACTGTTTTCAATGCTTCTTGCTTTATAACATGCATCTATCTTTATTCTCTCTCTCTGTCTCTCTCTCTCTCTCTCTCTTCTTTCTCTCTCCTGTGTACATACTCTGTTATAGTGTTGTGAATAAAACCAAGCACATGTAAAATTAAAACCTGTTTTTCTCCACAGGTGTGTGTGTCCCACCCCACGCACCACCACGGCCCTCACGTGTGTGTTGCGCTGTTTCCCGTGTGAGCCGTCTTGGGCCGGGAGCCCCTTTGTGCAACGTGCACCAAGCCCGCCTATGCTCACCATGACGCGCTCCAAAACCTTCCAGGCCTACCTTCCCACCTGTCACCGGACCTACAGCTGCATTCACTGTCGTGCACACCTCGCCAACCATGACGAGCTCATCTCAAAGGTGATCACAACTTTCTGCATCTTTTGCTTTTTTGCCAATTTCAGTTAGGGAAAAGATTTTTTTTTTTTTTAAATCAATGAGTCACTTTTTTTAGTCCATTTAAGAAACTTTTTGTCATGATGGGAATGGAAGACTGAATACATATCAAACTGTATTAGCAGGGAAAAGCAAACATGCTCAGCGCAGGGGAGATGACAGTCTGAGGTCAGACTAGCAGATGCTGCACAGCTTGTTGTAAACAGTGGTTTAACCCTGCACGAAGACAAAATATGGTTTTGATAGACAAATATGGAGTGAAATGTTTATAAGGTGTTTTTCTGCTTTATTTTTTGTTTTGTTTTTTACAGTCTTTTCAAGGAAGTCAAGGCAGAGCCTATCTTTTCAACTCTGTGTAAGTATATAGCGAGGGTGCTTATCTCCAGTCCTCAGGGGACAGATTCCATCACAGTTTGTTCATTTTCCTGTTCTAACACACCACAAAACTTTGTCATTAACTAGAGATTTAAATTAGATGTGTTAAAGCAAAGTTCTCATCAAACTGTACAAGAAGTGGAATACTCTCATCAAACCCTGCAGAAGTGGAATAACGCATCTGGAATAGTTAATACCTGGTTATTACTTATTCCCATTACATTACACATTCTAATATACCTTATATGATTATTGTTCAGTGTATATACCTCTATGTCAACAGGGTAAATGTAGGTTGTGGTCCAGCAGAAGAGCGAGTGCTCCTCACTGGCCTGCATGCAGTAGCAGACATCTACTGTGAGAACTGCAAAACTACACTGGGATGGAAATATGTGAGTGTCATGACATATACAGACATGTTTACACCACCGATTGCACTCCAGGCAACACACTGCTTTGTATAGTCAAACGTTTGACCCATTCCTGTATTTGCATTCTGTGCATTGTGGTGTGTATTAGCACAGGACAGTGTTTGGATTTGCTACAGCCATGGACAAGCATCAGCTGATCTAGGATCCCAAAATAGATAACGATCTACTGTTACACTATGCAAAGACTCGAAGTCTACACTTAGTCAATCCCTAAGGGGCTCGCATCTTTGCTCTTCACGTGGTGTCCACTTTCACTTGCCAGCTGCACCACAAGCTGATATTTTTATATGCATTGCTGGTTTGTGATTTTTATTCAGGCTTGACAAATATGTTATTATTTGCCATGAGAGTGCACATATGTATGTAAAAATGTCGGAAAAAATGAAGGGCTCACTGCCATAACCTGCTAACTTACAAATTTGTGATTTTGAGAAAAATGCAAATAATACGATTGAGTCATATTTATCACATGACTTGGAATATTAGCTGCAAAGAAGCAGCTAATAAAAGCACCTGTCCACTTTGGAGTGACTTTCAGCATATGGGGCGAGACCTCAGTTGTCAGAATATGATACTACCTCATCATTATCATGTATGGACTTCGCAGGTTATGGCCCTGAGCCCTTCAAATACTCCTTACATTTACAGTCGAAGGTTTAGGAATAGACCATAAATGAATATGCTTGTTTGGTTGTATTATTGTAAGAGTGACAGGTTGTTGCTGATAAATATTAGCAGCGCTATCCAATATCCTAGAAAAAACAGGTTTCTGGTTCATGAGTATCGGGTCAGATCAGACCAAACAGATCTTGTGCCTAGCAAAAAAATATAGACTACACGATCCCTAATCGGTGAGTGAACCATTGTCCTCCCATAACGACATTACTCAATTGATGAGTATAACATGAAGGCCTGGGCATGGCTACAAAAAAGAGAAATCTTGAAAATATAGAGATATGAAAGGAAACATTGAATATCCTACAAACCATAAGCATCCAAAACAACACAGAATAAACCTATGCTGGTTGGTAAGCTGCAACTTGAAGCAACACTGTCGTCAATGCTAATGGCTTATCTGACTCCTGCCCTGTTCCGACTACCAATCAGGTTGTATTTTATGTTTAGCTTTCAAGGGCTCACTTGATTTTGCTGTATACCTTGTTCATGTTGAGAAAGTTGTCATATTTATTAGTACATAAAGATAATAAAGTATTAATACATTTTAATAAATAATTGATCATTTTTAATTGGGATTAGTCTACATACATACACTAGTTTTTGGTAGTGTCGTAAATCAAACATGCCCCGGCCAAGCTAATGCTGATCTGTTAATGTTTCCTCCCAAACACTGCTGAAATAATCCATCCATCCATTTTCCTCCACTTATCCAAGGTCGGGTCACAGAGACAACACATCTAGGAGGGAAACCCAGGCTTCTTTCTCTCCAGCGACACTCAGCAGCTCCTTCTTGGGGCTCCTGAGGTTTTCCCAGACCAGACAGGATATACAATCCCTCCAGTGAGTTTTAGGTCTGCCCCGGTGCCTCTTATTAGTTGGACATGCCTGGAAATCCTCTAAATTGAGGCTACAAGGACTAATTCTAATCAGATGCCCAAGCCCCTCAGCTGACTCTTTGGCTCCTCTAAGGCTGGCCCCAGACACCCTCTGAAAGAAACTACTTTCAGCTTCTTGTATCCGAGATCTCATTCTTTTAGTCACTATCCAAATCTTATGACCACAGGTGAAGGTTGGAACGTGGATAGATTGGTAAATCGAAAGCGTCAGCTCAGCTCCCTCTTCACCATAATGGACCAGTGCAGTGCCCTCATTACTGCTGATGCAGCACCAATATGTCTGTCTATCTCCTGGTCCATTCTACCATCACTCATGAACAAGATCCAGGGATACTTGAACTCCTGCACTTGAGGCAAAGACTCATCCCTGACGCGGAGAGAGCAATCCACACTTTTCTGTTTGAGATTCTTCATGTTCTTCATGTTCTGAAGAAACCAGCAAAACCACATCTTTTGCAAAAAGCTGAGCACCATGAGACATTGAAGGTCAGCCAAGACAGCCCCACAACATTCAGGGCCTTTGATATCTTGGGGTGAATCTCATCCACCCCAGTGTCCTGCCACCAAGAAGCTTTTTAACTACCTCAGCAACCTTTGCCAGGGTGTTGGACTCATCTCCCCCAAGGCTTTAGACCCTGCCTCCTCGGCTGAGGATATGGTGGCCAGATTAAAGCCACTTTAAGGTGCTCCTTGCCAAGCTCAACTGTATCCCCAGACTAGTTCAGCAGTTTCTCGACCAGACCAAACCTGGAACGGGCACTGCTTTATTTTTCTGAGCTGCTGAACAGTTAGCCAGAACTTCCTTGAGGCCAAACAAAAGTTCTTCTCCATGGCCTCCGTGAGCCAGATTTTTTGCTTCTGCCACTGCTGACTGCGACTGACCCAACTTCCAGAATGTGAGAGTTATAACTTCCAGGATATAAGAGAAGCTTCCTCGGAGGTGTGAGTTTTCATGGACATGCGTCTCGCCAGACGAACCCAGTCTACCCAGTCAAAAACACCATGGGAAGATTATAAATAGATTCTTATTTAAATAGACCAGTTCTGAGCACGTGTTCATCTGTGGGTGAACGGCAGACTACCAGACGTCTTTAACCTCCTAACCCAATCACATAAAACCATTACCGCACAAAAACAGATGATGATATTACACCGGAAACAGGGAAACACCAGGATTACAGTAAGCCACTATACACTAACATCCAAATAATAACAAACAATGAGATAAGTCGTTGAATTCTGTTCATCTACATTACAAAATAACAATGATTAACATCACAGATTTCAGGTCAAGTGAAAGAATCCCTTCTCAACCGATGACAGCGCAAGATGGTGAAGACTTCAAAAAAGTATTTATATTTAACAGACTTGTTAACAACATAGCTAGCTTAGCTGGCTAATTTATTACAAATTACAACCACACCTTACCTCTAGATTTAACAGATTCGACACTGCGGTTACTGCTCAGCCCCCTTCTAACTCGTCAGGATCATGCCTGTAGATTTCCGAAGATCCAAAACACCAGCGGCCCCGTTTCCATCCAGGGCGTCAGTATGGAAATAGTGGAGGTTACAACTATCTTGGAGTTCATATTGACAATAAACTGGACTGGGTTAAGAACACTACCGCACTTTACAAGAAGGGCCGGAGCCATCTCTATTTTTTGAGGCAGCTAAGGTCGTTTAACATTTGCCGAACACTGCTAAGGATGTTTTATGAGTCTGTTGTGGCCAGTGCTATATCTCTATGCTGTTGCATGCTGGGGCAGCAGGCTGAGGGATGCAGATGCAAACAAACTGATCAAACCGATCTGCAAGGCCAGTAACGTTGTGGGAAGAAGCTGGACTTTCTGACGGTGGTGTCGGAAAGGCGAATGTTGTCCAAAATAAAGACAATATTGAACAATACCTCCCACCCGCTTAACAACCTGCTGATCAGTCACAGGAGCACGTTCAGTGAGACACCGATACCACCTAAATGCTTCATCGAATGACACAGGAAATCATTCCTACTTGTGGCCTTTAAACTGTACAACTCCTCCATATAGCAACAACATCCACTGTTGTACATATTACTCACTGATAGGATTCATTCTGTATCTGTTTATATAGATATTATTAACTTCTAACTTTAGACTTATATATATATTGATGGTAGATTTTCATATGTATATTTGTATTTTTTTCTTTATTGAGACTTTTATCTTTATCTCTAACTCATTGTTACTTGGTGTGTAACTGGGATCAGTACAGTATTCCGATTCTGATTCTCTATCTGTCCTTACTGCTTCCCTGTCTCTGCATCATGTAAAGAACATCCATCTACAGAAGTCATGTGATAATGTTTCAATTAGTGTAAGCTCATTTAGTTTCATTAAAAAATTAAACTGACTGTTGTTGCTTCATGTTACCAGACGTCAAACTGTATTCAGTGTTGTGCACTGACACATGAGGAAACAGTGTTTACCGGCTGCTCAAGCACAGTGACTTGCACTGACGTGAATGTGTGCCAGTCTTTGGCCTCTATTTGGGGTTACCACTCTTGCTATGTTTGAGTAGAAATACATCTATTCTTTATGCCATAATTATCTGAATTAATGCAATCATAAATATTTATTTTTGAAAATGAATTCAGCACGTCACAGTATAAATGAGATGTGCCCCAGTAAACAGGGTCTTGGTAACACCAATGGTCTATTCATCTCCAGAATGGCAGGGCTTGTGGAGTGTTCCTGGTATGCAGGGGTGAATCGAAATTTTAATGTTTTTGGACTTTGGGAGAAAACTGGAGTACCTGGAGGAAACCCACACAAGCACAGGGAGAACATGCAAACTCCACACAGAAATGCCCCGAACCTGAGAATCAAACCCAAGCCTTCTTACTGTGAGGTGGATGTGCTAACCACTGCACCACCATGCCGCCCCAAGAAAAAACAAATAGACCGGATCTACTATCACTGATGTGGCTGCTCATAGACTCAGTAAAGACTTTCACAGTTGTATTCTACACAGCTTGCACAGTTTAAATGCCACACACTCTCTCCCAGAAAACTGCATTAATAGACTCGAGCAATTCTCCATTTGATATTCGATATTACACTATATCACAAAACATACATGGATCCCTCATGATCACACCCATATGTGCATTTTGAACATCACGTTCCAGATTAATTTTTCGACTTTGCAGTTATAATAGTCTCCACTCTTGGGACTCTTGAGTGTAACATTGACAAGGTGCGTGGCTATCAATCTGGAAATAACAAGTTTGAATCCAGGTTGATGCTGCAGCCATCCGTGTCCATGGGAGCTAATTGGCTGAGCTCTCATAGGAGGGAGGGATGGCATACTCACTGAGATTACCAGCCAATCCATGGGCATCTGTGAGCTCATTAGCACAAAAGGGGCGGATTGCGTTTTCCTTCTGAGTGTGTTAGGCTGTCTCCAAATGCGCATGCGCAGCAGTTCGTAAAGAGGCGGGTGGCAGCATCATATGTCACAAAGGGGGCATGTGCATGCTTACGCCCCTCCCTGGTTGGTGGTAGTCGTATGTGATAGGGAGGCAGCGCTTGACAGGTGGGAATTATATACAACTAAAATTAGGGGAGAAAAAAACAGGAGGAAAGAATAGTCTCTTCTGGGAAGGCTTTTCACTAGATTTTGAAGTGTAACTCCAACCTTGGACATACATGACTTTATAGACCTTGTTTTGTGCACAGGGGCATTGTGATGCTAGAACAGGTTTGGGTTTCAGGTAGTGTTTCCGAAGGGAAATCTACACAGTTGTGTCCTTCCTACTCCATTTATGGGAGTAATGATCAAGTGTTCTCAAACGGTAGCCATACAGTCATGTGAAAAAGTGAGTACCTCCCATGGACATTGTGTTTTCAACATATTTGCTCAAGCAAACATTTCACCCTCTTTACTGCAGAACCTCCAGAAAAAGGTGATGTACTCGAACAAAACCACAAGGAAATGTAGCTTTTCAATTATCTATTCAACAAAAATATCAACAATATATTAAAATGTGTATATAAGCTGTTATTGTATTATTGATAGTAATATTCATCTGTGGAGAAAGCAAGTAGACTCTTGGCCTCAGAAGCCAGTATTTTCCTCTGTAGCAGAAATAACTTCTTGTAGGCGTTTTGCATAATTTTCCACCAGTCTCTGACATCAGCTTACTGAAGTTTTTTTGACCACTCTTCCTTCAGCTGTAAGTTGTTTAAAGGGTTGGGGTTTTTTTTTGCCCTTTTCAAATCTCCCTACATCATTTCAGTAGGGCTGAACTCGGGGTTTTACTCAGCAATTACGTCATTTAATTTCTTCTTTTTGAGCCATTCCTTCGAGGATTTGCAAGTGTCACCTTCAGTTCAACTTTCAGAAAGATGGCTTTACGTTATCTTTAAACACTCTCTGATATAATGTAGAATTCATAGCTCAATCAGTGACTGAAAGTGGTCCACGCACCGAGGCAGTGAATTAACCTCAAAGAATAACATTTCAACTACCATGCTTCACAGATGGGTTGAGGATCTTCCCACAGCACATTATTCCAAAAGTCGTGGACACTGAACTTGGCATTTATGTGGTCACTGGCTGACTGTAGTCCTGCTCTAATGTTTGTTTTTGTTTTGGTTGACATGATCACGTAGTGATTGTAAGATCCGCCTCACAGTCCCAGGCTCGGGCATTTCTGTGTGGAGTTTGCATGTTCTCCTTGTACTTGCATGTATTTCCTCTAGGTGCTCCGGTTTTCTCCCACAGTCCAAAGACATATAAGGCTGATTGCCTGTTCCAAATTGTCCCTAGATGTGAGTGAGTGTGAATGGTTGTGTGTTGGAGTTCTTCTAACTGTAAACTATTTTTGATTATTTTCCTTACAGTGAAGTTATTTAGCGGCAGTAGGGCCCAAGGTGCAGCTAACTGGGTTATCAAAGGCCAGCCATGTGTTTCGCTGTCTGTGGCAAGAGGCATGTAAAAGAACCATTGCTGTTGTTCGTAAAGAGTAGGCAATTTGATTGCCATAAGCGTGTTTTTGCCCCGCGATTGCCTGGCGAGCTGTCCAGGGTGTACTCTGCCCTTGCCGAGAGTCGGCTGAGATGGGAGCCAACCTCCACACGACCCTAATTAGGTTTAAGCGGTTCAGAAAATGAATGAATGAAATGATTTAGAGATCTTTTAATATTCCTTGCCAGACTTATGAGCATGCACAAGCTTTGTTCTGAAGGCCTGAGAGAGCTCTTTGGATTATGGCATGATGACACCACACAATAAAAAGAACACCAGACCAGATTTTCAGGCTTAAATAAAACAAGTTCCACCTGAAGGAGGTTCTAATAAATGGAAGCTCATCTGGGACATCTGATTGTAATTTTATGAACATGAAGGTGTGATAAATATAACTACTACAGGTGTACTTGCTTTTTCATGTGACAGTTTGTTTTATAGTTATTTAGTTATTAATTTATTTTAATTATGAAAATGTCTACAAAATGTTAGGCACTGTATCAGAGTCTGTATCAAACATTTACGTGTTCACATAAGTTGAAAGAATCAAAAATGTCCATAGGATGTACTTACTTTTTCAAGTGACTGCAGTGTATCTTAGTTACGTTCCACTTCATTATCCAGTTAATTTGGTTTCTGGGCAACAAAGTGTGAACAGCTCATTACAGCTTACACATGGCTAATGGGCCAGCTGGCTTTATACTTTGTATATCCCTGAAAAAGATATTATACACCAGCAAATATAACGAACCTGATACGTCATGAATTCCACTGATAAGGAAGCAGCGTCTTAACCATCGAGTTTCTTTTGGCGCGTCAAGTAAAACTTATAGCGTCCGTCCGTCTGGCACACGTGTACACATGGGAACCCCCGTGTTGTTCTTTGAAAATTTTATATCTCGAAAAAGGAAAAATGTAAGAACATTTTTCTGGAAGAGAATAATATAGAGGACAAGAGGTGTATAATAGTCGGATCACGTGATGTGACGTCATCTTTAATGACATGAAATAAATAAAAACTAATGATGTGTTATTGAAATGTTCTCTAAAGCTACGGGTTCTAAATGGTGTACTTTATGTGTCAAGACTAAGATTGCGTGTTTGGTTACCTCATTTTTATTCCCTTCTATAAACAAGTTATTAAAATGAATTAATCTCGATATACATAGGATACGTGGATGGGGTTTGAGAGTTCCCACCAAGTAAGGGAAATCATATGGGAGCTCTGCCTTTAGGCAGTGTCTGAATCTCTATATTACACCAGTCCTTAATCTCTCTCTCTCTCTCTCTCTCTCTCTTTTTAGGAGCATGCCTTTGAGAGCAGCCAGAAGTACAAGGAGGGTAAGTTTATCATCGAGCTGGCCCACATGATAAAGGACAATGGCTGGGACTGAGGTCTGAGGGGGAGCTGTGATGGAGTATGGATGAAGCCAATTCAGATGCTGGCTGTGTGGGTAAACAAGTGACACTGATTTCATGTCGCCTTCCTTCCTGTATTCTATCCTAACATTCCCCCCACACACACACACACACACACATCTACACAAAAACACTCCTAGTTCCATGGTTGCAGGTGTAGGTTCAGGGGTTTTGAATAAGGTACAAAGGCCAGTCCCAGGAAAAGTGTGTGCGTGTATGTGTGTGTGTGTGTGTGTGTATTCCAGCTGAATGAATGAACATGTGAACACATCCTGTAAAAGGTGTGGAGCCATGTACACTCACCTAGATGTATAAACCAAACTCATTACTTGCACGTCCTACCCATCCTAGCCCAGTACAATCCGATGTGTTTGTGTGCATCTGGGTTTCACACCAAACTTGGCAGGGCTGTGGGGTCACTGAGTTATAGAGTCTATATAGGACAGTGCTAAGGTGATTATCCCAAGTCCAGCTGAGTTTGGCCAGTTCCACCTTTGGCCAATGACGACAGGTGTCTGAATGGGCCTCTGATGGCGATATCCAATGAAAGAGGCCCATGCGAGGGTGGGGAACCAGTCGTATTGACAGGCAGAGCTTTCTAATGAGATTGCCCTGTCTCACTGTTTATAAGACACTGACATCTGATCATTCCGAGTAGCTCTTCTTTGCCCTTACATACACAAGTAAATGTTAACCAGTAACTGGCTACATAGTGTTGCATTCAAACCTAAAAATCTTTATTCAGCATTAGCCGATAGCAGCCTGTGCTAGTCCTGCTTTTGTTGTGTGATTATATTTTTAGGAATTACTACTGGGTTTGAGGATAAAGTTTTTAGAGCTTTTTCACATGATGTGGGGAGGCTTAAGTACAACACTGGAATACTGCCTCCTTCTAACAAACATTTTTTTAACAAAAATAAATAAATAAAAAATAAAAGATTGAAACCAGTTAAAACTGACACCATGTTGGTGTCTCCATATCAACCAAAGAACCCGTCTGTCCAGATATAGGCCCAGGAACAGCACATCGGCTGTAATGATATGATGAGTCCAGTCATACAAACCATTTCCCAAACCAGTTATCCATTATTTTCATTCATTCCTCTATCAGCATGCAGTCTGTGCACACAGGTTAAGTGAAATTAAATAATTCATATAACGACAATTCAGATTTTCTTGGCCAACTCTAATACACTTTCCATCAAGCAGCATCAAGGCAGGCTACAAACATGCCATCAGTCTGTATTTTAGTTGTTATGTGGCTTTGTGGAGAAGCAGTTTGAAGTATTTTGAGTTCTCTAAGCACTCAGCACTCCTTATATACATTTAGTATGGGTGGAGCGGAGTAAGATGTAGCCACCAGTTAAACATGCTGTTGAATGATATCATAGAATTCCGTCCAGCATCATATGTATGTATTCCTGTCACTGTTGTGCATTCCCAGCATGCATCCCCCCCCCACTCCTATTAACCATGTGCTCACCAAATTATCCAATGATTACTACAAAGCTGCAGCACTTACGTGATGCCAAATGACCAAAATTTCTTGTGAGATCATTAAAATACCAATAATGCTGTAGTGCTGCATGTGAAAGTCTTTGTGTACACAAATGAAGATCAGGGTTTAAGGGGTTAAAAGTAGCTTAAGGCCAGCTTTTGTCTCTGCATTATTTCATTTTGTAAATGACAGACATTAATATATTTAAGCACTTACATGTATATTAATAAGAGGCATCACTTTTTAGGTTGATGGGTGTGTTTCAGACTGTAAATAAACATGGACGGTTTGTTATTTATCATACTGTGCTTTCTGTCTGAAGCCCTCATTGGGTGTGCAATATTTGCCTTTTTTTTACTCTTGAAAATGTTTCAAGCTTCATGTGTTTTATAAAATGATGACTATATATTACCTACTGCTGGAAATTGATCTAAGTTGAAATAAAATATATGGTAAGTTACCTTGTTTTTTGTGTTTCTTCCCCCACCCAAGAAACTCCATTATATAAACATGACATAAATAATAATGTAAGAAATAATTTTTACTTAGATTATATCGCAACCCAGCATGGATTATCACTGATGTTCTCATACTGTTCGATTAGAACCTTATTCAGTGTGAATAAAGAGGAAAAACAAAATATAAATATGGACTTGTTTACTTTGGAATGGAAGAAGACTGTTTCTGCTCTCCAATCCAGTGCTGTCTGTCTGCCTGTGAGGTTCTCCAGTCTCTGGACTGCGTTTTCCTGTTTACAGCTGCACGTCTCCGGCTCTGAGTTGCACTGCAGATCACGTCTCCTAGCAACTGGAGTTCGCTCTTCTCAAGTTGCAGAGGAGGAGTGTGTGTGTGTGTGTGTGTGTGTGTGTGTGTGTGTGTGTGTATGTGTGTGTGTGTGGAGAGAGAATCGGCGTTATTCATTGTCTGAGTCCAGTATTTATCTGGAAAGTGAGGTTGTCTGTCTGACGTCTGTGGGATGGAGCGTGGGTGATGTATTTGCTCTTTATTTCATCGTGCCATCTGTACAGGGTACGAGATGAATGGTGAGGGCTCTCAGTGTTAGCTAAGGGATGTGAAGGCTGAGTTTCAAATCCACAATGAGTGTACACAGTCAGATGCTGTATGACTGTATTTATTTTTACAATCCATTATGAACACTAACCCTAGCAGTAGTTAGAGTTTTAAATCTTCTGTAAGCTTTAAACACCTGCATTCAAGGATTTTCTCATATTTACTTGAACCTCACCGTGTCTGTCAGGGTGACTGAGGAGCATCTGAGGAGCATCTGCACCGCTATTTTTGATATAGATTCAGTTACGTTCAGGTCCTGACTGGTTCAATAACACAAGCTAGTGGGAACCTAAACATGAAGAAACCTTGAGAGGAATCAGACTCAGTGGAACCCGTTCTCTTTTGGTTAGCTTATGAATAAATGAATGTTTGTTTCGAATATATAAAGATAGCAGTCAGGAAATAGTACTTATAGATAGTACAAACAGTGACAAAATTAATCACTTATATAATTAAATCAAATGACTAAAGCAAAGAAAACAAAATTTATAAAATCAACAATAACGACAACAGTAACAATGATGAAAGTAATGATAGTAATCTTACTATAAATATCAGTACAGTGTACACGTGTAGAAGAGTACAGGCAAAACGTATTGATTATTTTGAAAGGATATTTAGTGTAACCCAATGTGAACAGGAGTCCCGGCACAAGCATAGACTACACACACTGCCTAGTTTAAAAAAAAAAAAAAAAAAAAAAAAAAAAAAAAGTCCTGCACACTAGTATTTTGCTGGAGCACCTTTAGCCTTGGTAACACTGTGTAATCACGTCGGCATTGTTAAGTAAGCAACTTATATAAGTAACTTAAGCAACATCACAACATTTGTTTCTATCCAGAGTTGGGTTTATTTTTCACCATCATCTTGAAGATTGGAAAACTGAACCACTCCATAAAGTCTGCGCCAGCACACCCCAAAGACTTTCAATAAGGTTATGGTCAGGACGCTGTGGTGCCACTTCATGTGTGAAGACGATTCCTCATGCTCCCTGAACCACTCATTATTTGAGAGACAATTTTATAGCCGTGCCATCAGGGAAGAAAAAGTCCACTGATACGTTGAAGTGCGTACATTTTTATCTGACCACCCATTCAGGTGATAAACTCTATTTTATTGCCACATAATGTTGCTGAGCATCAAGTTGACAAATTAAGTCAACAATGCCATGATAATTACACGCTGTAATCATAGTACAGTATGTAACTTCTTTTGTTCATTTATATTTATGGCATTTGGCAGACACCCTTATCCAGAGTGACATTTATCTTTTTGTTTTTTATACTGAACTGAGCATTTGAGGGTTAAGAGCCTTGCTAAAGGACCCAACAGTGGTAGGTTGGTGGAACTGCGGCTTGAACCACCAACCTTTAGATTAGTAATCCAGAGCCTTAACCACTGAGCCACTGCCCTTTTTGTTTATTGTTGCCCTGCCTTAGATTAATATATTAAGGCAAGGGTAAAATTGGGCAAAAACTGTAGCTATGAAAAAAAAAACACCACATCATGGCAGTGCCACCACTGTGCTTCAGCACAGAGGTACAACTGGTCACATGCTAAGCCTGGTTTCCTTCAAATGTTGTACTTTTCTTCCCGGACAAAGTGTTCAATCTTGGTTACATCACATCATAGCATCATGTTTATGCCTGAGAGAAGTGCTGTCCTGTTCATTCTACTGAAGACTTTTATCTGTTTTGCCACCTGACTATAAAGGAGCTTTTTGGTTGTTGTGCACGTCTCTGACTAAAGCTCTGTTACCCATTTGTTCAGATCTAGAAGACACACACACACACACACACACACACACACACACACACACACACACACACACATATATATATATATATATACAGTACAGACCAAAAGTTTGGACACACCTTCTCA
>JAQMYF010000013.1:24069342-24081301 GCA_030014195.1 Neosilurus mollespiculum | reverse complement strand
TATATATATGTATGTATGTATGTATGTATGCATTAAGTGAAATGCAATGTATCTGTGATCTCATATCTACATAAATACGTAAGTAAAGTTACAAAAATCTATGTTGTTTGTTGTGAGCCAAGTGATGTGTTCTAATTGTAATTGATTGGAAATTTAATTGTAAGTAAAAATTACAGAAAACAGGTAATTGTAATTTAATTGTCATTGAAAATTATGTGATTGTAACTGACCCCAACTCTGCAAGGCTTCATTCTGCAAAACTGATTTGTCAGCTGCTACTTAAGAAAGATGGATCCAGCTGGAAGAAGATTATTGTTTTTCAGACCCGAGGGGGAGCAACAAAGTAATAAATGTGGTTCGGTAATGTTTTCTCAACGTTGAGGAATTCCATAACTTTTACTTAATGACCAAAAAATATACCATTAATTAAACGAATTTATTATTTTTTTCCCCCACAAAGCCAGAATGTTTACCTAATAAACAAAACTTGTTTTAGAATTGTATGATTTGATTTGTGTGGTGATTACATCATATTTGTCAAATGTTCTTTACTGGGAATTTTGGTGAGGTCTGTGTTATGTACTTATAGGTTAAATCATATGTATCAGGGTTAAGTAGTACTGAAATCTGTTAAGAATATCAATAGGCGTTACCCTCGGCTTCCTCGCCCCAACCTTCAGCCACGCCAGCCAGCTCATAATGCTTCTTCCTCAGTTCACCCAAACGCTCGCGTTCCTTCTGAAGCTGTGTCTCCAACTCCAACACACGCACCTGCAGAATAGATAAGCAAGGGTTAGGCGCATGCATGTGCGCACACACACACACACACACACACACACACACATATATATACAGACACCTGGGAGTCCATCTCTTTCCTCTTGATCTGTGTAAGTGTCATACTAGTGAAATCCATAGTGTCTGAAATGACAGAAGTCAGAAACACAGTCTGTAAGTACTGAACACTGAACTACATGTGCAACATAAACAAATTACTACAGATAACACAGATAGTTTTCTGTGGGTAAATTCACAAATTGAAATATTGTTCTGTACACCACCCTACAGTACAACAAAATCCTAGTTTCTTATTTCACTTCGAATGAACTGAGCCGTGAGTCGGTATGCTCAGCAATAAGCAGCTGTTGGCACTGATCACAGCTTCGTGATTTCGCAAGTGACAAACTGTGACACTCAAGAAAATTTAGCTATTGCAGTTAGTCACAAGCTGCCTTTAATAAATTCTGTATTTGTTACTTGTGAAATTTGTCCAGTTGCTAAATCTAAATGAGCCATATATACACCGAGTGTGTATGCAGCACAATATACACCTTACAATGAGCACAAAGGACACAGATTCCCTCAGCATCTGCCACCATCATGCCTGGTATGTTTTACATTACGTTTGCGGAGACTAGGCTTAGTCACTTTTGGATAGTCAAAGATATGTCAGATTACCGAGATTCAAATTGAGCAGAAGCTTACAACAATGCACAGGAATCTGATTTCTATTAGGAATTATAAAGAAGGGGAATAAAATAGATTTGCTCATTAAAAAAAATCCTTGTGATAACATACACTGGTTAACAAAGAGGAGATGCAACTTGGGATGGAGTGTTTGATAAACTAGAACAGCTAAAGTGAAATAAAAAGGCTGTAAGGATTGACAGTAATAATCATAACTATATCCTAGATACTATTGTAATGGGAATCATCACTGAGAACCCTGCTTTGGCTGAAGTCCAGACACTCAGAATTTTAAAAGAAACTGAATGAACTCGACACTGTCTCTCTAAAGGTAATTTAACATTTGATTGTGGGCCATGAACTTGACCGTTTTATGTGTAAGGCCAACCATATAAAAAGCATGAGCTGGACAAACCTTTGCTTTTACGTGTGGTCAAAGCTCAAGGTCCTAATACTGGTACGTGACAATTCCCACTTCCCAAGTTGTACAAGATATTTGAACTTGGTCATGTTGAAGATATTGCTTTGAAGGGTGTATTCTTTTCGATATTGCATTTTCGTCCAGGCACGCCATTTTCAACTTACTTTGGCTCTTACTCAAAACACTACCCTTCGACTTACTCCATATTATGCTGGAGCGGGTCACATTTGTGAGGCTAAACATATAGGAAATAAGGCCTGGAAAAGCTTTTTCTTTTAAATGGGATCAAAGGTCACAGTCACAGTGACCTAATGATGATACATGACCGTATGCCTCACAACCCTACACATATCCACCACGTTTGAAGCAGGAGCCCACACAAAGAAGGGGATGCATGGACACATGCACAGTCTTATCACTACTGAGTGTCCATGTTAACATGCAGGGCTCTAATAAAGTACAGTAATACCATAACAACAATTACCTGTTAAACAGAGGCAAAAATAATGTGAGGCCAAGAACACCTTTCTCCACCCAATACCCTGTAATTAAGTACACACACTCACCTGTTTCTTCAATCTGAGATTTTCCAGACTTGGTCGAAGCCACAACGCCTGCGGTTGCTTGAGTTACTCCTCTAGATGCCTGCTGCAGACGTGCAAGATTGGGACTGTCCTTGTCTGCCTTCACCTTTGTGAGTGCGTGAATCATAGGGAAACAGAGGAGTTATTAATAAAATTGCTTTAAATCTACTTTCATGTCAGATAATTTCCAGAGCTTGCTCATACCTTTGATGCAGCTACAAGCTGAGCTGTACTGGCAGCTATCTCATGTGAGCACACCATCAGCTCCTCGAATTTCCCTTTCCCTTGCACCACTAGATCAGCTGCATCACTGCAGATGAACACACACACACCCACACAAAAATCTGTCAGTGGTGGATAACTTGTCTGTGACACAAAACTCATACACATTGCTTTCATCTCCAAGATCTTAGAAAAAGCTGTAGCACAGCAGGGATGTTCATATCTTTGTAGGAATAACTTTCATGAAATGTATCAGTCAGGATTTAGGCCCCATCATAGCACAGAGACAGCACTCGTTAAGGTGATAAATGGCCTCTGAATACGGCTGTGTCTCCCTGATTGTGATACTTGACCTTAATGCAGCCATTGACACTACTGTTCATACAATTCTCCTTGATAGATAAGAAAATGTTGTTGGAGTTAAGGGAACAGCCTTTGGGAGCCAGAGTTTTATCTGGTTTCACCTGGTTTAGATCTTATTTAACTGACCGTTATCAATTTGTAGATGTAAATGGTGATTTCTCTGTACGTTCTAATGTTAAATCTGATGTTCCACAAAGTTCTGTCCTAGGCCCGCTGTTTTTTTTTCCACTATACATTCTCCCTTAAGGTAATACTATTCATGAACATGGTACTATCTTCCACTGTTATGTTGATGATACACAGTTGCATATTTCAGCAAAGCCAGATAAGAAACACCAGCTTAATGAGTTGAGAAATGTGTAAAGGACATTAGACACTAGGTGGTTCTAACTTCCTCTTATTAAACTCTGATAAGACAGAAGTACTTGTACTCGGATAACAGACAGATGGAAATAAGGTTTCTGATTATGTAGTAGGTTTGGATGGTGTTTCAGTTTCATCATGTGTAGCAGTAAAGGACCTTGGTGTGATTATTGACCCCAGTCTTTCATTTGAAGCTCATGTATATAATATTACCCAGATAGCCTTCTTTCATCTCAGAAATATTACTAAAATAAGAAATATGATGTCACTGAATGATGCAGAAAAACTACATTCTTTTGTTACCTCGAGATTAGATTATAGTAATGTGTTACTGTCTGGATGTTCTAATAGGTGCATAAACAAGCTACAGTTAGTCCAGAACACAGCGGCAAGAGTCCTTACTAGAACAAGAAGATATGAACACATCATCCCTATCTTATCTACACTGCACTGGCTCCCAATTAAATTTCGCATCGAATAGAAAATACTACTTGTAACCTCTAAAGCACTTAATGGTCTCACGCCACATTTTCTAAATGAACTTCTTGCTGTTTATGATCCACCATGCCCATTTAGATCAAAAGGTGCAGGCTACTTACTGATTCCTCATATACTACTGCAGGGGGCAAAGCTTTCTCTTACAAAGCCCCACAGAACAGCATTCCAGTTAATGTTTGGGACTCAGACACAGTCTCTGTTTTTAAGACTTGGCTGAAAACTTACTTGTTTACTCAAGCATTTTGTTAATAGCCTTTTATCAGTTAAAGGAGATCTGGGGGTTCTCAGGCATGGAGAGTTCTGGTAAACTGATGTGTGGATGCTGTCACTCCCCCACGTTCACACGCTCATCTGGGTCCATCGACAGTGGAGTGGCTGATTGCCTTATGTCACACAGTGCCCTCATGTCTGTCTTCCTTCTGGTTCTCTCTTTTTAGTTATGTTGTCCCAGTCAGTTATGTTGGAGCTCCTGCTTGCACTCAGCACTGACAAACTCTCCTCTTTAACCATTACATTGTTATGAGCATGGGGCAGTGGTGGCTCATTGCTTAGGGTGCTGGCTTACTGATCCCAAGGTCGGGGGTTCAAGTCCCACTATCACCAAGTTGTCACTGCTGTCCCCCCCCCGTGCAGCTAACTGGGTTATCAAAGGCCAGCCATGTCTCCTACTTTTTGTGATAAAAGAACCATCGCTGACAGTCGTAAAGAGTAGGCCATTGAGTCTAAGTCAGTGTGTTTCTGCTCTGTGATGGCCTGGCAAGCTGTCCAGGGTGTACTCTGCCCTTGCCCAGAGTCGTCCGAGATGGGCATCAGCCTCCCCGTGACACTAAATGGTATTAAACGGTTCAGAAAATGAATGAAATGTTACGATGCATACCTAACGACCCCGTTCATGCTACTATACCCATGCTACTACTATTGGTTGAAGTTCTAATTTTAGAATCCCCTTGCCCCTACTGATGATGTTCCATATGGCCCTAAGTAATCACTCAGAAACTGTGAAGATGACTTTTCACTGGCGGTGATATAAACTCTTTTACTGAAACGATTTAGGACTACAATTACCATTTACAGCTATAAGATAACCAGCTTGACTTCATGTTAAACTGTAAATGTAAGTGAAGTTTCTGCTACATGATTTGTATTTTTATCTGGTTTCACCCAAATGAGGACCAGTTCCCCCTTTTCAGTCTGGTTCCTCTCAACTTTCTTCCTCAAGTTAACTCAAGTTATTCCTTGCCATCATCACCAGGCTTGCTCACTGGGGATGTGTATGGTTTGTTGAGAAATGGTTGAATTTACCAAATTTGCTGTCACTAAGTAAAGCAACAATGCTTTGCGACAATGTCAATTGTAAAAGGTGCTAGACAAATAAAACTGAACTGAACATCACAGCAAACCTACACCATCACAGTGGCTCCCCAGCCCACGGCCTTGGACGCCGAGATGAGGCCCTCAGTCCAACGCGAGTTCTTAGCATAGAACTCTTTTATAGTTGCTGCACCCTAAAGATAGAAGACAAAGTTTGATCAAAGCTGAACACAGCCTTGCAAATGCTGTAGCTGTAGAATTACATTAATCAAAAAAGCCTCCCACTCACTCTGCCACCTTCCACGATGTCACGCTGCAGGTCTTTAGAGGCCAGCACCAGAACTTTAATAGCCTGCATGAGTTCTGTGCAGGAGGCCAGAATCCTGCAGGAAGTGACAGTACACACCGTTCAATTCTTTCTCATTAAAAAAAGAAGCAGTGCCTTTAGTGCTCAAGTGAGTCAGCTTATCTGGGTTTCTGTCAACTGTTTTTCAACTAGCAACAACTGGGAAGTTAAAGAAACCCTTAACAAAAGAACTTCTCACAGGTGTGAATAAATAAACACAAACAGCTTGAATACTGTTTTCATATCACTGGGCGGTGTTACCTTTCGTTCACTTCCATTTTGACACCAGAGTCGACTGCTCGGGACTTGTTCAGCATTTCCTATTACAGAGAGAAAGAGAAAACAATCGCTCTGTTATTATTATATAGCACTTCATTTATTGTTGCCATCTGCCCCTGAAAAAAAACAACTCACCTCTATTCTAGAGACAGCAGACTCCACCGCTGCCGAGGTGGCTGCCATCTCCTGCTCTACCAGATCTCCCAACTCTCCTTGCTGCAGCTCCAAACCCCGAGGCCGCAACTTCTAGTCTCACACGGAAAGGAAACAATCAAGAGAATGCAGGAGAAAGCAATTATTGAAGTGCTCTGCTGCCTGGAAGGTGAAACGTAACTGAAGTAAAACCAGTGATATTCTTTCCCCTTCCCGAGGACAACCCTAAGGCCTACATGGAAATTATTTGCTGCATTTGACTACAAGTTGTAACTCATAAGTCCTGCCCTCTGACTAGGAAAACACCCCCCCCCTCAGAGGTCCAGATATAAGTTTCTCCACAAGTAACACTAAATCAGCACAGCTGTACTGAGCATCAGGATCACTTCTTACCTTTAACTGAGCTGTACGGTACAGTATGTAAAAGTATTTGCTTTACAGCAGTACATATTTGCTTGCTATAGATTTAATACTACTATACAGAAGCAAGACAAACACAGCACAGGAAAAGCATGTGATGTGCCTTTTAAGAAAAAGGAACCAAGATGAGGGAATCTGTACCGAGTACATTTCCACAATTGAGCAAATCAGCCTAAATAATCAACTATAGGGCATATTATGGATTCTCTGATCATTAGAGCTGTACTTCTGTCCATCAGAATTGGCATTTTTATTGGTCCGGTTCTGTTGATGAGGGAAAAAAAACACAGGTATTTACCCGTGCCGTGTCCAGCACAGTGCCCAAAGCCGCTCTGAGTCCACCGCTGTCTGCTGTAGCCAGTGAGTCCCGTTCCTTCAACTGAGCTATCAGAGCCAGGGCCTCAGTTCCACACGTCTTCACACATGATGTTAGTGCTGCTCATACACAAAAGATTATGTGTTAGCACAAAAGAGGAAGAATTAACAGCCAGAGAGAGAGTGAGAGAGCGCGAGACCGAGAGAGCACGAGAGCGAGACTACGAAACAGTGAAAACAGACAGCAATACAGACTTGTTTGCAATTGTTTTTAATACATGCCCCAATTACGTCATGACTAAGTTTGGAAATAGCTTGATATGGGTGTTAAGCACTAATAATTAATAACAATAAATCCTATGTTATCCAATTAGAAATTGAGACACATTAATACAGCATGCAATCCCGATGCTGAAGATTTTTATGCTTACTGCAAAACTCTTAATGCACTGTAACAAGTGTAGTTAATTTTCCTTTTGTATTAGCATTTCTCAGTCTATAAAGCATGTCATTACTTGAACTAAACCACAAAGAGAGCAATTCAAGTGGACGCTTGTGCCCTGTGGCTTCCACTCACCATCTGCTTGTTCCACTGACACCATGTGGGCAGTGGCGCTGCCTTGTACAATGGTATCGCCCACCAGGTGGGCCAGCTGAGCCACGGCCCGCACCAGCTCGGACACTAACACACAAAACAACAAGGTTCAATATTATCAAACGTATAACAATACAGAACATAATGCTGCCTCACACTTTGCATTGTGATTCATAGTAATAATCCTATTTTCTCAGGCTTTATGAGTCTTACTTTGTGCTGGAGATTCTTTACAACTCACCTGTATTATCAGACACAAAGCTGTCCTTAGCAGACTGTAGTCTGTCCACAGACTCTAAAGCAGTCTGGCACCTGGTTATAAGGTAATCTACATGCAGGAAGAGGAAGATTAAACATTAGCTCAACATATTGACAGGTTCTGTTTTTGATGATGCTTTGTCAGTACTGTAACTACATTATACACTGCCTAGCCAAAAAAAAAGTCGCACACGCAAATATGTTGTTGTTACGCCTTTATCCTTGCTTACAAGCACGTAATCTCCATGGAATTGTTTCAACAAACTCAAGCAACATTACGTTTATTTCCATCCCCGAAAACTTTCAATCAGGTTAAGGTCAGGACTCTGGGGTGCCAATACATATGTGAAAATGGTTCCTCATGCTCCCTGAACCAGTCTTTCATTATTTGAGTCTCCATTTTATATCTGTGCCATCAGGGAAGAAAAAGTCCATTGATGTGATAACCTGCTCATTCAGTACATTCAGATCATCAACTGAATTTATTTTATTGCCACATTAATGTTGCTGAGCCTCGACCTGACAATGCCATCAGAGCCAGGAGCAACAATGCCATGGAGATTACACGGTGTGATTAAGACTAAATTTGAAGGCCTCAGGATTAAATGGTTGATGTGATATAATTAAAGTTTTGAATATTTTAATGTGTAAAGATTTGGGTCCTAACCGGCTGAGCTGGTGCAGCTGATGTGAGCAGGCTCGTCCAACTGGGCCAAACTGTCCTGTACAACCCTATCAGCCTCCTCCAGTGCTGCCCTCAGAGCTGCCCAGCGTACAGAATCAATCTCACTCTCCAGTTCTTGTTCCCGACTCTCCTACACAGACAGACAGAAACAGGTTAAACTCATACTAATGGCTAAATGTACACTTCTCTTCATTCCAAAAACTTCCCCCTGTCCAGCTAAACTGACTTCATAATATTGTAAAGATCAACCATCCACTTCCTTCAACATGCAGCCAGGTTTTCACCTTCTCATTAAGCTGATTCTGTAGGGCTTCAACAGCCTTCACGCCACTCTCCCTTTCGCTTGCTAGACTGCTCTGCACTTGCTCCACTTCTGCCCCCAGACCTGCCAGCGCCACTTCCTTCTGTGACACTGTCTCCACAAGCCCAGCCTTCTCAGTCTCCAGAGCAGCCAGCTGTGAACTGAGTTCCTCACTTAACTGAATGTTAAAGCAGCGATAAAGACAAAGACAGAAAAACAGAACATTTAAAAAATCCTGAAGGTTGACTTATATATCGAAAATTATTGTTATAGCAATACGACCATTAATATCATAGTTATGGTTAATGAGTGTTCCACCTGCCTTGGATCAGTGGCATGTACACAGCAGAACATTGAGATGTTAAAACAGACTCTGTGGCCATTCCTTGAATAATGCTAGATAAGAAAAAACTCTTGCTACAATAGCACATAAACCACAAAGACTTGTACCATCTGAACACCGCCCTCATTTTGAGGAGCACTCAAGTGTTGTGCATTTCTTAGATTAGTCAGAGGCAGCTGTCTCACCTATCACGGAGACGCTCTTAAAAAGTGACAGCCACAACAAAGCCGCCGCTAGGAGCAAGCTAAACTGCTCCCAATAGCTTTGTAAGAGCTTCAATCGGAATGGACAGCGTGACGAAAGGTCTGAGATGAAGTAAATGAGTGACGGAAAGGATGTGAAAAGAGGAGTAGCAGAGCAGAATCCCACCTTCTGGGAGGAAGCCATGCTGGCTTTGAGGGTTTCTAGTTCGGTTCTGCTGGTAACTAGGTCAGCCTGGAGCATTTGGAGCTGCTGTGCTTGGGCTTTCTCCTACACACAGACACACATGCACAGGGGGCAGGATGAGCCACGGATACAAGGATACTCTCATCAGGGTACTCTCTCCTACACACATGCACTGGGAACAATTTACAGCATGCACACAAAAGAGACACACAGAGAGAGCGTGGGAGTGTGTATATCCTGGTCAGTGTATGCGCAACCTGATGAGTGAAGGACTCCTGAGCCGCCTTTAGTCGTTCGTCCATCTCCCTCTTCACAATCTCCACCTCATCCTGGGCAGTTCGAGCCACTGTCATCTGCCGAGTCACTTCTGCATTCTAAAAAAAAAAAAAAAAAAAAAAAAAAAATGCACGCAGACAGTGTGTAATATATGAGACGGCAATTGTCTAAATATTGTTTAATTATAAATACATAATTATAAAATGTTTGTTGCTTCTCACTTTTCACATTCAAGGTTTATTCTTGTGCCTATTTACATTGATTTCACCTCACACAGTGAAAATAAACATACAGACCATTCATCATGCTTTATAATTTTAGCAGAGATAAGGTTCAGCCACTTTCAGAGTTTCAGTGCCTCAAGAGGCCTTGGTGACCAGTGACAATCACCACGTATATAAGCTCTCTGTATGAAACATAACTCTGTACCTTCCGCAGCAAGTCAGCATGGTTCTGGACCAACTCGGTGTACTTCTCCTTTAACTTAGTGTAGCGCTGCTCGTTTGCCTGGGCCTTTTCTGAATACATGCACACAAACAAGACAAGCAAGTCATTAGTCCAGAATTACTCCTAGTTTATTTACACTACACTGGCTTGCAGTATTTTTGCACCAATTATAAAATACTCTTAACGATATACAAAGTACAGAACAGTGTCATCCCTCTGTACCTGACAAAAAAATAAATCTACTGTAAACATATGGTCAGAAGGATCCAAATAATTTGTATTCTGTAGAAATTAAGCCTTTGCCCTCCTGCCATGTTGTCAAATGTACAGCCAGACATGTGCAGAAGACTTTCTCTAGCTCAGAAATGCACTAGAGACAGGCGCTGTCACTCCTTTCATTAGGGGGTGATCACACTGGACATGCAACAGAAAAGCGACTGATGTGAATGGCAATTCGCGACTGTCGCTTTTCATTCTCAAATTTGTTGTATGACATTCACGGCATCGCATTTTGCTCGCCTGTTTCGTGAACTCATTGCAAAAAATTTCAAACGTTTGTAATTTCTGCGAATGTTACAAAACGAGGCTCTGACCCAGAGTAAACTCCAACTCTTCTCAAACAGGCTGTACACGTCGCGAGGTCACAAAGTTGTCGTTTTGCTAGCAAATGACTAGTTTCCCGTTCGCAAGAAAAAATGTATTCTGTATATTTTGGCATCATTTGTATTTTGTTTGCATTTTGTTCGTGCTAATAAGGTGCAAATGAAAAGCAAATGGTCTGAAAACAAACAGTTAACAAAACAATTGATTTACGAGATTCACTTTTTATCGCCAAACATCTGCAAACCATTCGCAAATTACTCGCAAATCAGTGTCAAAATTGTTACGCAACCTTCTCGCGATATACGTATTTAAGCCTCAAAATATATGATTGCATGTGAAGTCAAAAAAAAAAATGCAAATAAATAAATCAAAAAATTCCCATTAGTCGCTTTTTTAATCTCACCTCTAGTGTGAACATACCAAAATAGGCTCAGGCTGCTGCTAGTCTTAACGCTGTTGGCCAAGTGTAGCCCCACCTTCTAAATTTACACTAGAATAACGTTTTAAAATGTAATATGTGGAGGCATTGACACTTTTAGTAACCCGGGATGATAAAAATTCTGTCAGTCTCATGTGATCAGGTTTGCGGATGGTGGAGGAGCAGGATGGTTTCTGCCTGCCTGTCATTTTTATTTATGCTTTTATTGCTAGACATTCTGGAGTCCCGGCTTGCACTCCAACCACACTGTGCACCCATTTAAACCACTTTATTAAAACAACATATCCACTAGTCTCTCTCTCTCTCTCTGCTGAGATACACCCCTGTTGTCTTCACCCTTGCTTCAGCAGATAAGCTCAGCTTGAATATAAACTTGTCTTTTTTAATCATTTGTTAATACTGAACATCTTTGAAAACACTCTGAGTACCATTTGATTTTATTCTCCTACAATTGTACAGAGTAATGATTTATATTCAGACTACCCAGTGTCAGCCAGAAGATGCTGGGTTCTCTTCTAAGGTCTGGATCTTCATAAAATTTCTTCCTTATGTGTTTCAAGAAGTTTTTTTTTCTTTCTAATTGCCGCTGTCACCTCCGCATTGCTCAGTGACTGTCACATAACAGATGCTAAATTGTCTTGCTTGCCCGAGTTATACCACATTTTAATATCAAGTATATTTAACAGCTTGTTAGAAAAAAATATCCCATTTTGTGGCGCATCTCTCGTGTCAAATTACTACAATAAACAGAACTAATAGGGGAATAAAGAACGCTGCAAAAGCCTACTGGTAGAAATAAAATGTTTTAGCAGAAGTAAGTAATTACTTTTTAATTACTTTTATTGTTTTTAAGGAACTGTATAGCTAATTACAATCCCCCCCC